>PITA01018498.1:0-40168 GCA_004023965.1 Spilogale gracilis
CTCTTCCATCTTTTTGTGTCTTCTTCAATTTCTTTCATGAGTGTTCTGTAGTTCCTCAAGTACAGATCCTTGTCTTGCCCATTTTTTGATGTGTTCATCTTCTTTTTGGATGTTAAGTTTGAGTAGTTCTTTATAGATCTTGGTTATCAGCCCTTTGTCTGTAGTGTCATTTGCAAATATCTTCTCCCATCCCGTGTGTTGCCTCTTTGTTTTGTTGACTGTTTCTTTTGCTGTGCAGAAGCTTTTTATTTTGATGAAGTCCCAGTTCATTTTCGCTTTTGTCTCCTTTGCCTTTGGAGACGTGTCTTGAAAGACGTTGCTGTAGCCGATGTCAAAGAGGTTACTGCCTATGTTCTCTTCCAGGATTTTAATGGATTCCTGCCTCATGTTGAAGTCTTTCATCCATTTCGAGTTTGCCTTTGTGTGTTGTGTAAGAATGGTCTAGTTTCATTCTTCTATACGTAGCTGAAAGACAGATATTCGTATAGACACACTTCACATGTGAAGGACCCTGAGATCTAGCCAAGTCAAGGGACTTGGCCAACTCAAGTCCCTAAAACAGAATGTACCCAGAAACAGAGCTTATGCCCTGTCTAGCACTCCCTCCATCCCTCCAAGCCCTACCCAATAGTCACAATTTTACCCAGGGACAACAGTCAGCTCCCAGCACAGACTCAACCATATTTATTCAGGAGCCTAGAACATGCCAGATACTGTGGGCCCTTCCCTTGGAGTTAGAATCTCCTCTTGATTCCTGCTCTGCTGCCTTAATTTGGGGCTTCCCTGGTGTGAAGTATTACAACCAGTTCAGAATTAGACTTCTTATCTCCAGTTTCTTCTTACTCCGCCTGATTTTTCCAGACTGCTCCCTTCTGGAACAGCTCCCAAGTGGGAGGGCAGGCAGCAGCAGAGCAGGGAGAATGGACAGACTAGCCCCAGGGTACATGTGACAATGTTTTGATACATTTTTGGTGTCACAACTGGGCGGGAATAGCGGGGGTTGGGGAGCACTCCAGGCTTGAGTAGTTGGAGGCCGGGGATGCTGCAGCACCTACACCACGCACAGAAGAGCCCCCACAGCAAATTATCTAGCTCCAAATATCAGCAGTGCCAAGGCTGAGGAACATCACTCCAGAGTTATCATCCAAACACAACAACAACAACCAAAAACAGAAAACAAAGCCTCGTCCCTCATGAAGTCATTCCCCTGCTTAAAAACATCCATGCTGTTCACAAGGATAAAGTTCATACAAGACTTTCCACAACTTGGCCCAAATACGCTGGCCCCCTCCATTCCTACACTCTGTCCTATTTTTTCCAATACCTCATGAGCTTTCCTGTCTGTTGCCTGTGCACATGCTTCTTCCTCTGCCTCAAACATCCTCCCTTCCTCTCTGCCCGCCTCACTGCTCGTCACCTACTAAGGTCCAGGTGAAATATCACTTCTTTGGTTGAGCCTTCCTATTCCCACTGCCCTGAGCAGTCCCTCTCCATTTTCACTATAATACCTTTGAAGTGCACCATGTTCTCTTGTATAGATAAATCCCTAGGGTAGACATAAAATACTGATCTGTAGGTCCCATGCATGCAGAACAGGGCCTGCCAAGTATTTTGGTGTGTATTGGTTCAGTGGGTGAACGGATGTAGGCACACCCCAGCACTGTGGCTTCTCGCTTCTCCCAGCACACAGCTACAGCCTCTCCCCACCAGCAAATGCTAAATATAGTACTATCTAAATAACACATCAGCACAGGGCTGTCACCAGCTTGGGCACATCTGGGCATGAGGATGAGCAGCTTTGTCTTTGAACTCCTGCACGGAGGTCTGACGATGCTGCATTTCTCTCTGCAGAGTTAGCACACCCAGAACTCGTCTCATCAGTCAGAACTCCTGGTTCTGTGGGATTTCTGGATCCTGAAAACTCAGACTTGGATGGCATGGGTGTGTTAAATGTGGTGTTTTTTGTTTCTCTAAAGCTAAAAGGAAGAAGGCCCAGAGCAAGATCCTTAGCACAGGGGTAGCAGTCATAAGGGAGCATCCAAGACTTTCCACCAAGTTCTGAGCTCCTGTCAACAAGGGGGAGATCAGCAGCTGACTTCCAGAATGTTCTGTGTCACCCAGGCCATCGCTCTTCCATCACTAGGAACAAGCAACTTCCCCAAGGTTCAGACTCAAGGCAAACAGAAGGAACTAGTCAACACTGAGGTCTCCTTGGCATGACCAGGCCATGTTAATTCCACAGGGACACCTCTCAAACTTCTGTGGCCTCTAGAAAACATTGATCTCAGCCATGTGGGAACTCCTGCCATGAAGGAAGGGAGGCGGTGATTGCCTAGGTGAAAAGTAGCCAGAATTCATTTGTAGCTTACATAACCAGAAACCAGTAAAACAACACAACAGAAAAAAGGTCAAAGAGTACTTCTAGGATTTGCCTCTAACCTATGAGGACAGAGGAAAGAGACTGGAGTCCAGTCGAGCTCCCATCCAAAGTCCATCATGCAACCTTGCAGGCAGCAAAGCACCCTGATTTAGGTAGGAGACAAGAGTCAACAGTGAACTGTTTTGTGTTCAGGAACCCTAGTCTGAGGGAAAGTTGGAAGTGGGGGCTGGTGGTCTGAATGTTCGTCCCAGCCTTGTCCCTGACTACCGTGTGACCCGGGACAGAGCACATCCTCACTTCCTTCTTCAGCTTCCTCGTTTGTGGGAACTGCCCATGCTACCTCATGAGGGCATCAAAGGAGAGTAACTCCAACCAGATCGTAAACCCTTCGCAGGGGCCTGGTGGACACTGCTAGGCACCATGGTGGGAAGCAAGTCTTCTAAGACACATCTGCCCTTGGGAAGCTGAAAGAGGCAGGAGCCGAGTGACCAGAGATGAGCACAGGACTCAATCCAGTAAGCACTCCCTGCCTTCAGAGATGCTGAAATAGGAACTCACCGGGCTTGCCATCCAGGAGGAATGAATCCTGCAGAGAACCTGGCCCATGTGACCAGACACAGGTGTGAGGCAAGGGTGGCTGTACCAAGTAGGAAAGCACAAAGGCCATCCGCTGGGCTGACGCCAGGGGCACACGGGTTCGTGTGGTGCGATGGAAGTTCAAAGGACAGGCTGGAGTCACATCACAGCAGAGGATGCATCTGCTAGCAAAGGGGGTCTCACCTAGGCCTTTAGCCAGAAGGCGGCCAGCAAGTCTGAGTAGCTGGGCAGGGAGCCTAAGAGAAAGCGCAAAGAGAGCGCCGAGAACTGTGCAAATGCTAATCGTTATCACTGCTATTCTTGGCACCTCGCACTGAAGCCTGGCACCATGCAAAGGGTACCCAGATGGCAGAATAAAAACATTAAGAGACAAGATAGGCCAGTGAATAATTTATATCAATTTAATCACTTAACAATACTCTGCACCCGGATGGAACTGGCAAGATAAGCCGAAGACCTCTGGAGGCTAAGCCACTGAAATCCAACCAACGTGAGATTAGAATGAAAAACCTTTCTCTCCACAAAGGTGCGGATACAAGCCAGCTTTCCAAGACATCTTGGCTTTCTTAACTACACTCCCGGTCGTCTTCCTTTCCCCGGCTCTCCTCCATCCACCTGTAAGTGACAGAGCGGCTCCAGCTTTCACTTAGCTCTCTCCCACCACCATATGTAATGCATACACACACCCCAGTGGGATCTTAGGGTGAACTCCCATATGCAGAACATTCCTGACCTTTCCATTGAGACCTAGACCCACATCTCCAACTTCATGTCTTTATTTTGACACCTAAGATGTGCATTAGAAGTTTGAAAGGTCTAACAGAACTCTGGAATCCTATCCTAACCCTGTTTCTTTCCTAGTCCTTTCTATCTCCAAAAACACCACTTCAAAAATCTACTGGGTTGCTCAAGCCGAAAGCCTTGAGGTTGTCCTGGCTTCCTTTCCTTCCATAAGATCCACACCCAGCCCAGCAGCACATCCCACAGCCCTACCTCCAGAAGGCAGTGTGGGTCAGGTACGTCCCCACTCACCATGCCTCTTTCCCTTCTCTCCTGGGCTATTCCTACACCCTTACCTGGTCTCTGCTTTCACATTCAACCTCTAATAATCATTCTCTCAACAGCAAAGTACGGAGCATATAAATCTCCTGCTTAAAAGCTCACACTGCATCAAGACTAAAACCCGAACCCCTCATTAAAGCTGTTGAACTCTGTGTCCTCCCGGCCATCCCTGCCGCATCACCCAGCACACTGCCCTCCAGCCACACACGCCTCCTCTTTTCCTGGGACTTTTGAATTTGCAAACCTTCTCCATTCCTCTGTGGCTCTGCCTGGTCATCCATCCCAGTTTAAAGAGGCCCTTCCTGAAATACCTTCCCTGACTAACTTCCAATAGGCCCTTTCCTATCACTTTCTACCATACCACTGATGGTATTTTCTTCTTTGTGTTTATCTGAAACGATCATGTTCACCTCTTGCTGCTTCCAGCGCATAAACAGAAGTTCTAGTAGAACTTAGACACCTGTCTGGTTCACTGTTACTATCCCCAGGGCCAAGACAGGGCCTGGTACAAGACAGACGGTCCAATATTTGCAAAAGACCTGAAGGTGAAAAGATGCTTCACCTGTGGAGGAAGCAGCAACATTTCAGCTGTTTCTGCCCCAGTGCTAAGGTTCAGAAGAGCCAGACGTGTCTGGAAGAGGCAGGATCAAGAATGAAGAGATCTCAGGTGCATACACAGACACTGCGGAACCCAAGTTTAAAGCATCTACTGGATAGTGAAGAGGGGGAATGGGGAGGGAAGCTGATACACAGTAATAGTACCACTAATTTCACAGCATGAATTAGTCTACCATTCACCTTCTTCAGATTTCCTGAAGGGAATTTTTGAGCACCATAGTCATCACACCAGGTGTTTTCTCTCCATTGTCATTTAATCCTCTTAACCCTTCCCGTGAAGCACTACGTTCCCCAGTTCTACAGATGCAGGACTACAGCCCACAGAAGGCATGGAACAACGGCAGAAATCCTGGAATGTTTGAGGTCCCCCCTTTGCAACCACACTACACCACGTTCTCCCAAAACAGACCAAAAGCTCTAGGCTTTTGGATTCAGAAAAGTGGCACCAAAAAGGAGATGACCCCAGGACAGGGAAGACCAAGTCCCCTGTAAACAAGTGGTGACGCTCAGTCTGGCTGTAGGAGAAGCCTCCGTCTGTAACATGAGCACGGGGCCAGAAACCCAGGCCAAAGTCTTCCAGCTGTGCACACTCCTTCCTGCCACCACTACCTGTTTCCAAAGACAAATATCCGTGCCCCTGTGTGGCTCTACTAGGAAATGCACACCAGGCCAGGGCATGCCACATGGCAGAATCATCAGAAGGACTGGACTTCGGTTCAGTGAGTCTGAACGCCAGCTGCAATCCACACCCAACGACGCCTCAACCCGATAACCTTCCACTGGCATCTGCTGGGTGATCGCATCTGGAAACCAGTCCCAAAAGCAGCCACAGCTGGGAGGGCAACAAGGAGGAAGGTTTGGCAGGATGTTTCTTTTCTTTAATTGCAAAAGATGTGCCAAAGAGAAGCCCTTAGCTAGTGGTGGAGCTCATTTACTGCTAAGGTGCTGAGACTCACTGCTAGGGTCCTTCCCCGGGCTGTGGGAAGTGAATGGAAAGTGAGGCCAGTTATGCACTTATGCACGTAAGGTGGCAGCAGTGGGCACCATACCATGTTCCCTTCCGACACCCTGACAGTTAGGGCTCTAGGTACTGGAGAGGTAAAACCTGCCTCAGAACAATGGAGGTGAAAAGAGGAAGGAGGGGAGGGAATAGCAAAAGGAGAAAAAAAGCGAAGAGGAATAAAAGTAGGGAAAAGTACATTAACTCCAAGCAATAGCATCCTGACCAGAGGTCACCTCCTTCTCTCTCTTCAAAAGTGATAACCATGGGGTCAAGGTTATAATGAGCTACTTCAGCAATCCCTTTACTTGGGTGTTAACAGCCTTCTGCAGCAAGCAAACAAGCACTAAGGACGAAAAAAGCAAAAGTAGGCAATGACCCAGCACAGGACACATTCTGGTTCTTACGTGTGTCCCCATGACTAACTTTGTATACCATCCCAGGGAAAAAGGAAAGCACGAGGCACACACACGTGCAAGTCAAGCCTCCCAAGCTTCTCGGAACTTCAACCTTGTCAGGACATACCAGACATCTGGCCTACCCTTCCCATGCTGGTACAACACAGCCACAAGCTGGCCAGAAGTAAATGAAGTGGGATTCAGTAGGCAGTCCAGATAAAACATTTCCATAAGCTAGCCATGAGATGATGCTCACTCGGTGTGGTACCCTTTTCCTATAAAATGGTCTTGAGCAGGAGTGCCTGGCTGGCTTGAACCACGGTACTTGACAGCCCGACATCGGGGCCGGTGTCCCTGCCAACTCCTTCAAAAACCATCAGATAAGCAGTCAGAAGTTACTCAAGTTAGATTCTCAAAGTTCATCCAGGATACTCCCAATTAAATATCTTAAGTAGCTGGGCAATAACTGTGATAAAACAAGTCGGGACTTTAATGTTTCACTTTGTATTACACTGCAAAATAAAGCAGCCCAAATGGAGAAACTTGTGTTTAAAAAACAAAACAAAACAAGGTAATACCACACAATAATATTTTGATCATTCTTATTCATTAAAAGTATTATGCCTACAAGGATGTCAACTGTCTTTATATGTGAAGGGCTACTCTCTATGTAGAGATTATATCCCTAATGAAATGCCTTTTAAAGAAAAAAAAAATGGGGATGATCAATGGCAGTAGGATTTTGTTTGTTACAGTTAGTTATCTTGGTCAATTTAAAACAAAACCACCACCCTACACTAGTGACTGAGAGTCTTACCATCCATTTTTTTCTGTTTTTTTTTTTATGGTTTTTACTCATTTATGAAATGCAGTCTGGGACCATTTGTCTATGGTTAAGGTTTATAGAATACATTACACCTCAAAGCTTAAGTAGGGTTCGAGAAACCACAGAGGTTTGTTACTTTACTGCACGCCTGACTACAACTAGGAAAGTATTTTCCAAGAGAAATGAACCTATAAACTCAAAGTGGTCCTGGATCCTGCCACTTGCCTCAAGCAAACCACGAGGTCTAACAGGTCATCAAGAAAATGTAGAAGGAGGAGAGGAGGAGGAAGAGAAGGAGGAGAGGGAAGGAGGGAGGGAGAGGGGAAAGAAAGAAGGAAGGAAGGAAGGAAGGAAGGAGGGAGGGAGGGAGGGAGGGAGGGAGGGAGGGATGGAAGGAAAGGAAGGAAAGAAAGAAAATTAAGTGAAAGGTTCAATGTTCAAACATTCCAGGAATGTTGTATGCCTCACTTACTTCAAATAGAGTCATGATGCCCATCTGCACATTAAAGGTTCTACAATTTTTTAAAAAAATCTGTTTAATCAGAATTTCTCAATTATACAGAAAGATGGATTTTAAAGGAATGCAACACCCCAAAAAAACAAATAGTCCAGTCAAGAAATGGGCAGAAGACATGAACAGACACTTCTCCAAAGACGTACAAATGGCCGACATATGAAAAAATGCTTAACATTGCCAGCTAGCAGGGAAATACAAATCAAAACCAGAATGAGATACCACTTTACACTAGATAGAATGGCAGAAATTAACAGGACAGAAAGCAAATGTTGGTGAGGATGTGGAGAAAGAGGAACCTACTTAGACTGCTGGTGTGACTGCAAACTGGTACAGCCAGTCTGGAAAAGAGTACAAAAGTTCCTCAAGATGTTAAAAATAGAGCTACCCTATGACCTAGCAATTGAACTACTAGGTATTTACCTCAAAGATGCAGACACAGTGAAAAGAAGAGGCACACATACCCTAATGTTCATAGCAGCAATGTCCATGATAGCCAAACTATGCAAGGAGCTGAGATGCCCTTCAACAGATGAATGGATAAAGATGTTGTCCATATAGACAATGGAATATTACTCAGCCATCAGAAAGGATGAATATGCACCATCTACACAGACATGGGTGGAACTAAAGAGTATCACGCTAAGTGAAATGAGTCAGGCAGAGAAAGACAATTATCATATGGTTCCATTTATATGTGGAGACATAAGGAATAGTGCAGAGGACCAGGGGAAGAGAGGGAAACTGAATGGGAAGAAATCAGAGAGGGAAACAAGCCATGAGAGATTCTGGACTCTGTGAACCAAACTGAGGGTTACAGGAGGTGGGTAGGGATCCGGATGGGGTAACCAGATGATGGGTACTGAGAGCATGTGATGGGATCAGCATTCTGTGTTATACAGAAGTAATGAATTGTTGAACATTACATCAAGAACTAATGATGTGCCATGTTCTGGCTAATTGAACATTAAAAAAAAAAACCACAATCTCTGGAGAAAGATCCCTGTTCCATGAAATACATTTTGGGGACAAATACACAGAGGGAAAAGAATCAAGTGCCCTCTCTGCCACCTACTTGCTCTGAGATCCCCACCTCCTACCCTAAGTATCCACATTCCTACCTGTAAGTTTCCTCTTAGGACTACTTTACTGGTCCCCACATGTTACAGTAACACATCTACTGTTCTCCAATCAACAAAAACTGAACTGGAAATTCCCATGACAACCACATCACCAGGACTGGACAGGAAAAGACGTGCTCACAGTAGCACACAAGCCAGCATGGCCTGGACTTATGGGGAGAGGAAGATCTGAGAACCAAGATTACAACATGGGAGCTTGGCCAATAATGGCATTTTAGACCTTTACCTTAAGTCAACCCATCTCTTCATGGTCAAAGGAGGCTATGCCAGAGTTTCTAAGCTCAAGTAACTTCAAATCCTGCTGGAGAAGTCCTACAGGTAGACAGCACTGATGAATGCTTGGTAGCTCATAAGTAACTCTCAGGTCCCTGAGTCTCTTGGGAAGCAAGTTTCTTTCTGGATCCCCTTGTATCATACTAGCCACATCTGCCCCTGCCATTCCGTCTCATTATTCTGTACCAACAGAAGCATGAAAGCACATTTCATAGGTGCAAAAAGGCAAACATTTCTATTTTAAGTCCCAGAATGGCATTACAGCATAGATGCACGCTAGTCACCCATTAGCATTCCGATGGACATAGTCACCTTTATATAGCACAAGAACTTGAAAGACAGCCCAACCTTAGTCACTGGGGAAATGCAAATTGAAAACACTCTACTCCACCAGGATATACACAGAGCAGAATAACTAAAGCAAAAGCATTGCCAAGGATGTGAAGCAATCTGAGTTCTCATACACCGTTCATGGACATGTAAACAGGCCCCAGCAGTTTGGAAACATTTGGTAGTCTCTATGGCTGAACACGACTTCACCTAGCACACAGCAATTCCACTCCTAGACATGTACCCTGACGTGCATGCATATGATTACCAAAAGACAGGTACAGGATTATTCCCCATGGCATTTAATTGTCAATAATTAGAAATAACCCAAACATCCTTCATTAGAACAGGCAAATAAATTCCAGTATATTTACCCTACAATATGCCACATGGCTACAATAATGAACAAGCTGCAACTAAATGCAACAAAAGTAAATCCCAAATATAAGGTTGAGTAAAAGAATGCAGATATACAAATACACACTCAATTATTCCATTTATATAAACTTCAAGAACAGGCTAAGGCAAGCAGTGGTGTCAGAAGTGAAGACACACTCACTCTAGGAAAGATAAAGTGACTACATAGACACACAGGGGGAACTATGGGTGTACTTCTAAGTCTCTGTCTCCATCAGGGACTGGTCACAGGTGGGTTCAGTAGGTCACTGTCATTAAGCTGTACTCTTACATGTTTTTCCTTAATAGGTGTTTCCATAAAAAGCTTCATAAGAGCAACTAGTGAATTTTGTATCTGGTTTTAAAACCTCTTCAATATTTGTGTCCCTAATATTTCAGAACCCCCCTCAAATATTTAAGATTCACATTCCAGGAAAACATGCCACACACAGCCTATGGCTGTTCTTCCTCCCCAAGATTCTGCCACATACCCCCAGGGAGGAGCAGGTGGTAGCAGCATATACCTATGGGCCACCCCTCAACCCTAGAGCAAGCACAGTCTTCCCACCTCCACTTCAAAGTTAACTCTGCCTGATGAAAACCCTCATTTCCTTCCCTCTGGGCAGAGCCCCTTCTCTAGCCCTGGGATGGAGCAGTCTCATTCCCTTTTAGATGCCTGCCAGTCTACCCCTCCAGAGCCCACAAATGGCTACCACTTAAATGATTGCCACCTCTTCTCTACAGACATTTGTCACTCTCCCAGGTCCATAGAGAAGCCCAGCCCCGAGGGAGCTGGCACCAAGAGGAAGCGTGGGATAGGCATGAGCTTCTGTATGGCCATAATGAGACTCTGTGTGGGGGCAAAGCACCTGCTATGTCACCCCTGGAAAAAGGCCCAGCTGGGGAGTCTCCAAGGGCATGCCTGCTTTTCACTCTGTGTCTGTCTGTGTTGGGGCAGACAGTCCTGGAGAGAGAGAACAGGACTGTGTCCCAGGAAGTGCTTGAAGTAGCTAGAAAATATAGTGGTTTGATACTGGTGACTAGGTTAACTACCTACAAGTTAACTGCCTGCTAGAGACCGAATATTTGTGCCCCCCAAAATTCATGTTAATTCCTAACACCCAATATGATGTATTTGGAGGTGTGGCCTTTGGAAAGTGATTAGGTATGAGACCCCATGCATGAGATGAGTGTCCTTAAGAAAGACCCAAGAGGGCTTCCTTGGCCCTTCCTCCAGAGGACATTATAGAAAGAAGACTGCCAATTAGGAAACCGGTCCTCACCTGGCCCTATGAGTCTCCAGAACTGTGATAAATGAATGTTAAGCCACCCAGTCTAGGACATTATGTAAGCAGCCTGAAAGGGCGAAGACATGACCCTTTTTTCAAAGGCTCTGCATCTAGGCATAAGGAGAAAATGTGAAGGAAGAGGAGGTGAAGAGACAGTCCCCTCCAGAGCAGCTCCTCTAGGCCTTTCCCATCATCCAAGCAAGGGAACACGAAGCTCCTCCTGCCTGCCCCTGTCTATTCAGGGCTCTTGACCCACAGCTTACTCCCAAGTAGACATTTTTATAAAGTTTGGTGGGGTGGGCAGAGACCAAGGGTAACTTGTCCCACAGCTGCCCCCGAGAGTCATGGTTTACAACAGGCTCACAGACCTCCATGTGCCATGTGCAGGCCAACCACATTCAAAGGGAGCCTCCTGAAGTAGCAGGTGTTAGATTAAGACCATGGGAAGAAAGAGAAGCTGAAAAAAAAAAAAACCCCACTTCACCAAAAGCCTGGTTGGAGCTGTGCTAAACAGTAACAAAATTATGGGATATTTGTTACCTACAGAGCACTGCACCAGGGAGTAGGATCTGCCACATTCTCAAGCTAAGCGGCCCAAGCAGGTGCACGGGGCACAGCTCTCCTGCCCAATGTGATGGAGTGTGTCTGCAGCCCAGGGACGATATCTGATGGAGACCCGGTCGTCTGAGTCCACCATCTGCCCCTCCCATTCTGTCCAAGGGCCTGCATTTCAAGTTGGGGGTTTCTTTAAAACACTGAAGTCCATTAAACCTAAAATGCCCAGGAGATAGGGGCTAGGAAAATCTTTTCCATGAAACTAGGAGGCAAGCTGAACATGGAAGAAAGCGAGGAGTCCTCCGAGACTCAATCATGCCCTCCAAGGACGCAGCTCCTGTGTCCTCAAGCGGTTTTGCCAGTATTCCCCCGCATCCTCCACATTGCACCAGGCTCACAAGGCCTGTGTTGATGTCAGCCTCTCCAGCAGTTCCCTTCCCTTGACTGGGGTCAGCAGCCCTTGGGATAAATTCTCCTGCCCTGTGGTCACAAGGGGATCAGCTGGCTGTGCCGGGTGAAGACGCCCCATCCCCAGAGCTCAAGGGACCATCCAGCCCGTTCTCCCACATAGGAGGATCCTGAACCCTTGGGAAAACAAAGATCTATTTTTAACTAACTTGCTAACAGCCAACAAAAGCTAACTGATGGCTCAGGAGGCTGCCAGCTATTCACATTCTCTACACACAGGTGATTCATCCATGAGTTGCTGGAAAGGTGGTGGGAAAGGGACAAACCCACCAGGAGAGAAGAATGCCCCCATTGTACATACACCTTGTACAGTCCCTGTGCCATGATAAGGAAAGCACTCTCCAGAAAGTTTTCATACTCAGAGGCTGGTTTGGGAATTTGGGGTGTTTGTTTTTTTGTTTTGTTTCTTTGATCAGGTACCCTGGGATATAAAGACTTACACAGAATAAAAAAAAGTCTTATTTCTGGGAAATTTTTCAGTGCAACTAACATTTGTTATTGTGATCACTGCACGTGGCCTTCTCTATTCTTCCTCTGTTGGAGGAACAAAAAACAAAAATCCTGGATTCCAGAAATTTTCAATGGTCTACCAAGAAGTGACCACAGAAGGAAAAAGTCTAGTCTAGTGGTGCTTTCTGCCCCATCATCATCTACTTCACATTCCCCAAATTCTTGGTTAGAGAGCTTGAACTTTTACCAGAAGGGGATTCATTTAAGTTTAGCATTATTCCTCACTAAAAATGCTAATACACCTCTATAAGGGGAACGTGGTACGTCGGCAATTCACACCCTTACAACAAATCTGTTTTCTGCCATTTAAAGAAAAAAAAAAGGCGAGAGCAGCTGGTCAGAGGAAATGTCTTTAACACAGTCAAGGCAGCCTCAAGAGTGATGAAGCTCAGGGCCTGTAAAGGAACCAAGGGCCGGAGGAAGTTTGAAGATAGCGTCAAATGTAACAGGAAGTAGGCAAAATGCCAGATACCGCCATCACTTCTAAACCACGAAACATACCCTATACCCTGTGGTTAGACTCCAAGACCTAGGTGTCATTCAGCCTCACAGTGGAAAAAATATTCTAGCTCAGGTGTATTATGGACCAAACAGGTTGACCAAGAGTCACCTAAAGATTTCTAGCAGAAAATTCCAAATACATGGTCAAAAAATGTTTGTGACCACCCATTGAAATTATTAGGGGCTACCTACACTTAAAATGCCTTCTTGAAAACTCAAACTAATTCAAGATCAAGAGCCTCACTCTTCACTCTGCTTAATGCTAGGACTGTAAGACGACTGGCGGAATATCCTAATAGCACGCTTCTTCTAGATCATCGATCCTTTCTACCTCAAGAGAGATTATTTGGCCTAGTTACTGTAGGAGTGGACTACATTTCATCTAGATCCCCTCTCCAACTGCTTTGTCCCCTACGTGCTCGGGCTAACCCACAGACACGCATTTCCCTGTAGCTATGGAACTCAAAACTACACCCCAACCCCCCACCCTATCCCCACCTTCGGGATACCATAAAGACTTTCAGATTGGAGGAAGAAGGTGGCAGTTTAGCAAGCAGGTTGCAGATGACAGGGGCGTATCAGGGGACCAAAGGTACAAAGACAAAGCAGAGAATTCAATCCCTGCTTGGGGACATGAACTTCACTTTCAATCACACCCTAGAAAGCTTTTCCTCTATCTGGCCAACCATTCTAAAAATGTGTGAACTCATTTATAAGGTTGTTTCCCAAGGCCACATACCACTGAGGGTGAGGTGGGGGTTCCCTTCCTTGCAACCATCGCCTCCCCCTGACCCACAAAGATCATCAGCAGTCTCTCTAACTCCTCCATCCTCAGGCATCCCACTACAGTCCGCTATAAGGGAGATTCGCAATTTAAAGTGACTCTCATTTCCCTGAACAACTGCCACACTAGTGTCACAGTGAAATGATTTCAGAGCCAGACTGTCTGCCTCTTGGCTGTGTGGCTCAGGCTGATTACATAACCTCCCTGGGCCTCGGCTATCAGCCCACCGCTCTGGTGGGGTAGATGGGTGGAGACCATGACCTAGAACGCAGTGTTTTTACAACAGTGCCTGGCACCTGTTAGCTAACGCCTAGTGGCAAATTCCATCCACTTCCTCTATTTCCTCCTTTGTAAAGGGTGTGTGTGTGTGTGGGGGGGGAACAGAACATCTCTGTCCCCTCTTAGCCTTTCACCTAGGATGAATTCTACATCAATCCCAATAGAGCAGAATATCTGTCCTCTATTAGCTTTCTCTTTCAGGATTATACTCCCCCCCTTTTTTTTGAAACCTCCACTTTAATCATTTTTGTCAGCCTCTCTGGACCATTCAGTTAGCTGTCCCTCACAGTGGATTGGTAGATACAAAAACATGTTCATTGGGAACCTAAAACCCAACATCTGAGAAGGGGACAGGACCCTGAAAAGGAACTGCCAACTGCATTTTCAAATCCCCTCTTTGCAATCTCTGGCCGAAAGAGGAGTATCCAGTTTGGGCTTACATACCATCAAGGCTGGGGAACTCATCACTCATAGCAGCACTGACCTGGCTGGAGGCTTCCAGAGTTCTCTATGCGCCTACCTTCTGGAACCCGGTGGCTGGGTCTATACTGCTAAAGAATCTGGATGCTTGCTATGATGGACTGGCAACAGAACTAACGGGCTTACAGTTCAAAAGACCCTAAATCTTCACCGGGCTTGAACGCACAACCCCTCTAAGCAGTAAGTAGAGTAAATATTATTCCATCTCTAGCAAAGGGAAGGGGCAGAGGAAGCAGGGCTTTGCAAGCTTAAGGGACATCACTCACCGTCCTGTACAACTGCAGAGTCAGGACCAGAACCTGTATTTTCAAACTCACTCCAGGCAGGGGCTTTCCAGTCATTTCCACCTCCCCCCACCCCAACCAGACGCACTTCAGGGCCATGGCATGCCCACGTTACCCCTGCGTGAGATGAGAAACATCACCAGTCCTCCCAGCCCCTCTTGCTTCTTCCATCTGTAGCGTTCATCATGAGGGGTCAGTGGTCGTTCCTCAGCATACCAACAATGTAGCGTGTTAGTTTAAGTAGAAAACCAAAAGCCTATCAGGAAAAGCATTTCGACATATTTTTTTACAACTTCATAAAACCCCAATCTGTAACACCTAGAGCATCACTAGCTAATAACCAGCCCATCTCCACTCCCAGGCTAAACAAAGCCTATTTTATCCAGTTACTTTTCCAAAGGGCACCAGCCATTCACCTATCACCACTTTCTTAAAATTACACGCACTGTGAAATTGAGATAACCGAACTGGTTACAACTAAGTTACACTCAAGTGCAAAGATCACTTAACGCGCACTGGCCGCTCGTGACAGCTGTGGCCCGCAGGCAAGAACAGCCACTCCCAGAACAGAAACCCGCCTCACTGGAACTTCCGGAGAAGCGCATTTCAGCCCATTTCAGCTTTGAGCCCTGTAACACAGGCATGGCAAATGGGCAGAGGACACAATTATCTTACCCATTCATCTCCCTTACCCCACAAATTGCCATGCCTCCAGAAATGCCTCCGTTCCCTCTCTGTGGACACGGAGTCCCCTTCGCTTGCCCCAAGTCTTTGGGACCCTGCATTCTGAGCTGACGCTGAAGTGCTTCCCATCACAGTGGAGCAGGTGAAGAGGAGGGGAGCCCCACAGGTCAAGTCTGCCTAATGGTGCAAGTCTTCCCACCTGCCCTGGGAAGCTGAGGAAAGCAGCCAGGCATTACCATCAGCACACAGGGCTCTGATCAGAACTTCAAGGTCTCCTACCAAGGAACGTCCCCAGCTGCTCCCACGAAACTCCTTCCAGGTGGAAGGTTTCTTTCCAGGCTCTTTGTTATTACTTTTTAAAACTTAAATCATTTGTTACTCTCAGCATACAGGGAGAAAGTCTTATCCTCATCTTGATTAACAATGTCACATTAATAAAACATTCTTGGGTCCATTAGTTCAAATAAATATTTAAGCACCCCACGTGGCAGGTGCCAGGACGGATGCGTGGACGATTAACACAGTCCAGGCACCAATCCAGTGGCCCAGCACTTTCCAGTGCTTGGCCAGGTCTCCTCAGCCTTCTGGGGACGTGCAGTAGTCTCTTTGGCAGGGATGTGTGTTCAACAACGTCATGATGAGTCCCCAGTCTTACAGCGAGGCCCACAGAGATTCTCCTTCCAGAAATGTAAGAACACTAGTGTACCAAGGCAGGCCCTAAGCATTATCTTCTCACATGCCCAGAACAGAGCCTAATGAACACACACCGTAGGCAGCCACCACCAATGTGCCCGGAAAGTTATCAATTGCACAAAGCGTTCTAGGTTTGAGTATCATGCAACGACACGGGGGAGTGGAAAAATGAGTCAGGTCATTGGTGAGGGGAGGGGGAGACGAGGAGGCGTCTAATCTCTGGCATGGATATGTGACCCATCAAATGCCAACTTAACCTCTCATTAAGCCTCACTGTTTATTGCTGCGAATCTATGGCATACCATGGTGGTTCTTTTTGTCTAATTTAAATATAAAATATTGTAGATATTATGTACAGAGGAGTTAGAGAAGACATCCATATTCCCAACATACAGCTTTAACATTTTATAGCCTATGCCTAATCATTAACCAACTGAGTCACCCAGCTGCCTCTAGTAGGGATCTTTTTTGTTTTGTTTCTGTGCTTTGGGGGTTTCTGGGTTTTGTTGTGTATTTTTTGTTTTTGTTTTCCTGGTTTTGTTTTTTGTTTGAGAGAGCACGTGCATGCCCGAGAGAGCAGGCAGTGGAGAGGGGGAGGGGGCGAGGGACAGAGAGAATCCCAAGCAGGCTTCACACCAGCGCAGGAGCCCAATGCAGGACTCAATCTCAAACCGGGAGATCATGACCTGAGCCAATACCAAGAGCCAGATGCTTAACTGACTGAGCCACCCAGGTGTCCCCATTAGGTCTTTAAAAACAAACACAAAGTCACAGTGGCAGGGTCTTACCTCATTCCATCGCTCTCCCTCTACCCAGAAGATCACCATTACCTGGACAGCAGAGGGACTCCCACACATCCGCATCACTGTACCATGACCGCACGGATGCATATCCACAAATACGCACTACAGTCCAGCCGCATGCCCGAGACAAATGGTCGCATACAGAGCACTGTCCATCCTGCCCGCTCACTGCCGATATTCGCCCTGTTACACACGATCTGGGGTGCTTGTTGCAGCCTCCCCTGCACCTGCGCCGTTGGCCATCCAGCTGCTGGGCCTTGACCGTGTTCCAATGGCACTTAGAATCTACTAGGCATGCCACACACTATGCAGGCTCTGGAGACTTAAAAAGAAATTCTGTGATTCTCGCCTGTAGGCCAAAAAGAAAGAGCTCCCTTGTGGAAATGCCACTTCTGGGGAATCCTGCTGACTACGCCAGCAGCCACGGGCATTTATGTATAGAGCTCGGGAAGGAACAAGGCTTAGGAAACGAGCCTAGGGGTCTCACGTGGACAGGGGGAGGCCAAAGCCACAAGCACAGAGAAGTGGGCCAATGGGCCATGTGATGAGTCAATCCATAGTAACACAAAACCTAAACATCATCTTATGCCACTAAATGGAGCGGTCTGTATACAGCAACAGATAGCCGGAAGAGGAGGTCACTCTACAGCATCCCCAGATCAGACCGACTAGGAGCAACAGCCCTCTCCAGCAAATCCTGCAAGAGACCCACAACAGTGGCAGGCCTAGTATGTCTAACCACTGTGACTATGACCACACCATTGCCCAACATCTTAATAGCATGTGGCCAGGGACATGGCCCAGGATTTCAGCCTTCTCCCAGCATCCTAAGGGCACCTTCCTGAAGCTACAGCCGGGTAGGGTTCTGAGGTTTGCCAACAACTGCCCGTTTATACCCCCAGCTGCTCTGGGAAAATGACCTTGGATCAAATGCCTTAGAGGTGGTTATAAAGCCAAATGGTAATCGAATTATATTATGCTTGTCTGCATGTGTCCATCAGCTGTGCAGACCTCAGCAAAATACCATCCCATGAACAGGTGAGAGCAGCAATAAAGAGGTGAGGTGTTTCCTGGGGCGGGCTGAGGGGCCGGGGAATGAAGTGCAGGGCACCTAGCTGAGGTGGCCAGTTCTGGTGGAGATGCACCTTTCTCAGCAGGGAAGGCCTTTTCTAAGGACAGCACGCTCAATGTTAGGCCCGTGAAAACTAAGTGCCCACTTTCCAGTGGGGAGGAGAAAGAACTTGCACATAAACCCACCGAGGAGAAAGTGCCAAGGGCCCAGGAACAGTAGGGGACTCAGAGGTGGTGGCGACTCCACCAGTTGGAGAGGTAAGAGCAGCTTTGACAGACTTGCAAGGACAGGAAGCAGGTGTCCTGGGGAGGGTCTCTCACGTAGGACACCCAGCAGCCAGGGTGCGGCAGAAGGGCCTGCCTGAAGGCCAGCTGTCGGTTCGGTGTACAAAGGATGGTAGGCCTAAGTCAGAATCCTAGCGGCCCGTGCAAGACCCTGAGCGCCATGCTGAGCACAGAGGACTTCACGCTCTACGCAGCTGCTCAGCATCTGAACCAGATAAAGGGGAGATCAGAACAGAGCCTCAGGAAGCTTCACTCGGCAAGTGTCTGTGTGAAGAACTACCAGACACACATCAGAAAAATAAGCGACATGCATTCCTTTTGTCACCACCCCAGGCAGCTTAAATAGAGGTGGCAACACTGGGAAAACCAGAGGCAAAGGATTTCAAGTGACTTTAGCATCCTTCTAACAAAAAAGTGGTGTGGTTCTGTTTAACTCCAGGTTAATTCATAAGGAACACAACAGACAGCAATGAAATTCCTTCTAAAAAAAAAAATCTACATTTTGACACAGCCTCTTGCGCAACCCCTAGTCCCGTCCTCCTTCAAGCTCAAGTCTGTATTTCAGAAATTATCATGTTTCTCTAATTACCTGGATTACACATTTGAGCACACGGTCATTTAAAATGTATGCATTTGTAGATGTATAATTTATATCCATCTTCCAAAAATGGCTTGTAGCAAAGCAATTCATTTCCTACTGTCTTTTGCAGTCATTGTTTTGCATATCTAGCTCATCTACCCATCTCCGTGATAAGCGTCTTCGGAAGGACAGTGTACTATACGCCTGTGGTTTCTCCCGCACAGTGCAGTGAACAGCACCTGCTAGTGCCCGACACACTCACCGACATGGACTTCTCTTGCCTCGATAGTAGCATTTGGGGCAAAAAGTCTGTTATGTCCATGGTTCCTGGCCAGTCATGTGGCCTTCCTGAGGCAAGTCAGCCTTCTTTTTAGGTATCATTTGTTCAAGTTCATCTGAAGCTCACATTGTAGGAACCCTTCTTTAGTGACTGGAAATATGAAAAGCCAACCAACATTTCCTCTGAGGAAAACTTATTTGTGCCCCACCCCCAATCACGTAAAACTTAATCCCCAGTAGGATGGTGTTTGGAGGTGGGACCTTTGGAAGGTCATCAGGTCATGAATGAAGCCCTTATGGGGAGGATAAGTGCCCTTACACAGAGCTATGAAGACCAGAATTATCCCCCTCCAGCTACATGAGAACACAGTGAGAAGATGGTCTGGTCTTTGGCAGGCCCCGAATCTGCTGGCACCTCAATCTTTGACTCTCCAGCCTCCAGAATTTGGAGAAGCTAATAAGCCACTCAATTCATGGTATTTTTACAGCAGCCCAAATGGAAACACAGGGATTCGAGGAAAAACACTCTATAGGATGTTAACTAATATCCCTCACTGGGTTTTCTTTCCATAACCATCTGGAATTCAACAACCAGCATCCATATGCTTACAAGCAGCATTTACAATGAACTGGGCAATCACCACGATCCCACCACACGTGGGTTTGCTGCTGACTCCTGCTCCCTCTTCAAAAAAAAAAAAAAGTTTTCTTAACCAAGATTTTAAAACGTATTTAAAAAAAAAAAAAATCAAAGCAGAGACGCCTCCTAGCATTTTATGTACCAAAGTCTTCCCACAACTGACCTGGCACGTGCTACAGGGCAACCCAGGGCAGTTACCCACCCTTGGATCCATTCAGAAAGAACCACATTGTCTCACCGCTTCCCCTACAGCACAGTTCCACATCCTTCTGCAGCGGTAAGTGAGGTTTTCTTTATCAACATGCAAACAAGCTAGATTCTAAATTCTAAATGTGGAACTCAGAATTCACTTTTTCCATAGAAACAATCCTAGGAGAGACAGGTTCCCAGGACAGCCCAAATAGAACAAGCCTGTTTCTACAAAGAAGTGCATGTCAAATCCGCTCTGAGCAGATGCGTGCCTCAGTATTCTTGGGCCCCCAGCAAAAGGTCCTAAGCGGGGGCTCTACCTGAGGACAGGGAAGGGCATGAGCCCCACTCTGCTCATGGATGCATTGCAGCCACTCGTCCCTGGCTAAAGGCAACAAACAGACTGGACGTTAATAAAGGAGTCGCTAAGGATCCGGCAGGCCCTCTCACAGCAGCTTTGATTCACCAGTGAATATTTGGTGACTACACAGTGCACTGCCTTCTTATCCCAGGTCACAGTTCCGTAGCACTCTATCCTGTATACTCATTCAACTGATTTACATGCCTGTTCTCGTATTCTCAAATTCAATATTCACAAATACTGAGAGTTATCACTGCCATTTACAGATGGCACTTTAATAGTGTTCAGTGTACACTTATCTCATCCCTCGACCCCCTGCCATCCCGTGAAGCAGGCATATCAGGGGGAGTTAAGGGATGTATCAGCAACAAAGTAACGGAGAGCCCCAAACTTCAGCCCAAACTAGCTATTCTGCCGCCTTCCCGTGGGCACAGGCTGTGCAGGAGGCTCTCGGAGTCCACAGGCAGCCATTTGTTTGTCAAATTAGCCACACCCCCCGAGCCACCTGGCTTACTGCCACACCCTGTTCCATGGGGCTCAGGAGCCCCGGGCTGGTGTTCAGTGTCTGTTCGAAACTTCTGCCCAAACTCCAGTTTGTACTCAAAAGCGCCCCAAACTTCGAACGCACTAAAAGGAAAAAAGGGAGGAAATTAGACAAAGAAAAGCAAAGGTGTGGCCAAGGGGATGATGCGCTCAAGCCATCCTCAAAAGCCTGAGGAACAAGACACCCAGCCCGGGCCGCCCCACTGCGGGTGCTCACAGAGAAGTATAGCCACATTTCTCTGCCAGGAGACCGGAGCTATTTTGGGCTGGTTACTTCATGAGACTCTAGCATCTGTGATGCTTCTGCAGGTTTCTAATTTCAGCTGCAAAGACAGAGGCCAGGAAATGAGGCAGACACATCTAAGGGCCTGCAGAAACAAAAAGAAGAATCCAAAATGAATAACCTCCTGTCTCGAAGGGATTTCAAATGAGAGGCTCAAAAGATGGGAAGAAAAGATTAGCAGAGAAAACAGTAGGCAAGGAACCAGAGGGGCAGACACAGAGTCCGGAGCTGAAATCCTGAAGAATCAGGAAGCCAATGGACAGTGACGGGCGAGGCAGGAGGAGGCATCAATGGGTCTTCCATTTGAGAAATGAGAAGAGATGAAAAAACTTAAGTGACATGCCCCAGATTCACACAGTTTAATGCAGAAGGGAGATTAGCGTGAAGAGCTCCTGCTTCCAGTCATTGTTCCAACCTACCTCCGTAAAGTAGATGTGTTTGACAGCCCACGGTCTGGGCCCAGAGTTAACAAAAGGGCACCCAGTCTGCTCAGAGAGCTCTGGAAGGGGTTATAAAGGTGCCATGGGAACTGTGGAGCTCCTGAAAGGGGCTGGTCAAAGGCTTAGCTGGACCATAAGCTTGAGTTTTCCAACAGGGTTATATTCAATTTTGTAAAAAGCCACCACTGTAAATGAATGCCAGTGACACACTGGAGCTCAAAATGAAATTAAGTGGGAGAGGAAATGATACTGTAGTCGGTAGGAACAGAACGCATTAAGTAGACACTCTAATATTAGTTGACTTACTGAATCACTGAATAAATGTCAGGACTGTTAGGCTCCAAAAATACTTTATTTTCAAGAATTTGAAAGCCTATGCATGACATAAAATTCAGAATCCATAAAGGAAAAAGACTGACATATTTGACAGCATTCGCTATTTTTTTAAGATTTATTTGAGAGAGAGAGCGTGCTTCCGTAAGCAGGTGGCAGGGGAGGGGCCGAGGGAGAGGAGACAATCACAGGCAGACTCCCCAATGAGTGCAGAGTCTGGCACAGGGCTCCATCCCACACCCCTGAGATCAGGACCTGAGCCAAAACCAAGAGTTGGACATTCAACCCACTGAGCCACCCAGGAACCCCCCAGAGCATTTTTTTTTTTTGGAAAGACTCTCCACATTTTTAAGATCAAATGACAGAAGAAACATTCACCAACACACAGAGGTCTACTATCCATTTTTTGAAAAGCTACTTCAGTGAGGCACAAATTATGAGCATTCTAAAAACAGACAACTCCAACAATTACAAAGAGCCAGTCAACTTACAAAAAGATACTCCACCTCCATCAGGATTCAAGAAATGACCATTAAAGATACCATCTTTTTAAAACCTATGCATTTGGCCAAAAAAACTAAAAGACATGGAGCATAAACAATAAACCTTGGAATACTGAAAAAAATAATGTAATAAAAAATGCCATTTAGTTAAAAAATTTTAAAATAAAGTGCCATTTAATTAAACTAAAACAAATTAAAAATAAATAAATAAAAAATAAAAGGCTGGTGATACCAAGCACTGAGGAACAGGCTCATGGCTGACGGAACTGTAAGACAGAAGACACCCCGACAGCAGGCAGCATGCGCTCGAGTCTCCCCACCGCGAGCACCTGCTAGTGCATGAAGTCAGTAAGGTGTGGACCGCAGCACGGTCTATCGCTGTAAAATTGGAGAACTGACCTAAGTTTCCATCAACAGTGGGGTGGTGGGGCGCCTGGGTGGCTCAGTTATTGAGTATCTGCCTTCAGCTCAGGTCATGAGCCCAGAGTCCCACGGTCAAGCCACGCATTGGGCTCCCTGCTCAGTGGGAAGCTTGCTGTCATAGGCTGCCTGTCAAAGCCATTTATCCTTTGAGGAGTGATACTTGGCATAGCCAACACATCAGACCGTGATATAGAAGGGAGAGGAATTACTGCATTTCCCTCCTTAGCACACCAAGGCCTACAGTTAACTCATGAAGTCAGGGGGCTGAAGCACTGGGTTGCTAGTATCAAGATTAAAATCAGCTTTATTCCAGTGGCATTTCTGCTTCTCCACTGGACACAGAATGAAGCAGGCAGGCATACACACAGGGCTCCATGAGTGAGGACACGCCCATGGCTAGCCTCCATTGCTACCGAGGCAACCATCTATGAAGCCAGCTGCCTTTTTGGAAAGGGTCTATGATCATCTAAGAGACAAAGTTAAAAGAATGAACCCCGTGGCCTTGGCTGACCAGCCACTTGCTCTAACCACCTCTGAGGAATATTCCACTGCCCAGGGGGGCCTCGCATCAAAATGAAGCCATCAGAACTCATGCCCCGAAGAGAGTCATGCCATTCAAAGCAATCTTCCAAGAGGCCAAATGATGGCTCTTGTTATGGCTCCTACAAAAACCTTCAGAGGCATTATGCTTGAACATATCCCTCAGGGGCAACAGTGTTCTCTCTTCAGCGAGAACAGAATCATGTGGAAGTTCCAGTAGGTCCCAAGGTAGTTCCCACCCACCTCTGAATCCTAAATACTCCCAATACCAGTCCACTCTCCTGGTCACCAACCTCAGAACCCTGGAAAAGACTTTCTTGTGCCTCAACCCTCAACAATTAGGATGACTATGTCGTTTACTGTCCAAGCATCTGAGAATGAAGTGAAGCAAATGGTTGAACCACATGAAATGGCCCCTCTTGACCATTTTTGACCTACAGAAAGGCAGCTTTCCATGACTCACCTATACCAGGTCAACAGGCATAAATTAGGCCTTTCTGGGACCACAAGGGACCTGTGATCAACCAGCATCTAAGCCATTACCAAATGCCTTTCCTACCTTGCCTCCCCCCCACCAAACTCTCCTCTTTCTCATGGAAATCCTCTTGGTCCAAACATTTGTTCTCTACCTTTCAACACAGGTTGGTGAGTGCCCCAGTCTTTCTCCCTAACCAGTCCTCCCAGCAGCTAGTATATCCACCTTCCTCAAACACCCACCTGGCCTTCTCAAGGTTCAGGAAGGATCAGTGCTCCCAGAGTCCCTTGAGACCAAACATCCTAGGCTGTTGTTCAAGGCCTCATGGGCTCAGACTCTCCACTGGCCATGGTTTCTACTCTCTCTCAGCCTGACCACTAAGTCCTTTGCCACAGGCCTGGACACATTGAATAGCCTTCAGAAACAAAAACAGAAACCAAAACAAAACTCCAATCCTCTCCCCACACTGCCATGCCTTCCTGTTCCTGCCCAGGGCTCAGCACTGGATTCTATGCTGCTTCCCCAGCATGACATGATATAGCAACTCCTGCAGACACCATCTGCTCTCTGCTCCTCTGGGAGGCCCCACAGAGCCAGCAGACCCTCTGGCCTCACCCAACACCCATCCATGGGGCCCGTGTGACCGGACACTGTCACTGCCCCATGTAGTTAAGCTAGTCAAATCAAATTACTTGATTTCCTGGGCAAGCCCCAGATTTTCAAAACACTGCTGCTGATACAGTTCCTTCTTCCTGGAATGTCCTATCCATCTCCTATCTCATCCTCTTGAAATCCTCCCCATCCTTCTTAAGCCTTCTGACTTTTCCTCCCATACCCGTTCTCCACAGATGATGCTCTCAAACCCATCCTGCCTCTCTTGGGGCACACTAATGCATCTGGCTGGACCCACAGCTATTAATACACTTGTCTCAACCCAACTGAGGGCCCCAAGAAAGTAACCCTAACCATTCTTTTGATTCCCAGAGCTAGTACACCACCTAGGCCAACCAAAGCACTCAGTAAAGACTGAGCAATACAGCAGAAATCCATGTGCAGCTTATAAAATGGTTGGAACACAATCATAAGAGAACTTCCAAAGCTTGAGCAATAGCGGTGTGGTCAGAATATTCCTAAAGGTACTTCATCCAACAACAAAATGTATCTAGACATGTAAGTTCTGGTATGTGTGCTAAAAATTCCATCACTGTGCAGCAACAGAACATGGGGCTTATTTCTCAGGCAATGAGTACAGTGGCTATGTAAACGGAACAGGCAAAAAATTTTGGTTCCCAATATCCTATCATCAAATGACACAAACCAGGGACAAGGGAAGGAGAATCAACCTCTAACCTGGGTCCCAAGCCCTCACAAGGTCTGGAGGCAAAGCCATGAGAGCTCATGAAGCAAGGCAGAGGTGTCAAACGACCGGATGCCAACAAAGAAGCCAGGGCAGCAGAATACAGACCCTGATGAAACCAACATTCAAGAGGCAGAGAGATGGCACAGTGACAGCAACAGGAAATGAGATAGTAAAACTTGGAATTGGCAAAGGGAGGTCCTGAGTCAAGAAACGGATTCCCCTAAACAAAGGGGAAACCCTGTGCTGTTTTTGCCAAAGGGGTTAGTAGTGTGAGCCAGGAAAAGACAAGACTGACCAGCTTCCATGAAGTTCAAGGAAGAGACCGCTTCTCAAGGTCAGAGTAAATGACTCCCTGCAGTTAAAATATTTAAGTTTTCCCCCAAAATGTAGTTTGCTTATATCCTGTTTACATTTTCCATCAGGCAAGACAATTTGTTTACTTAGGAATATATTTTGAGTCAAAACTCAGATTCATGGAGAGAAACGGACTTCAAGCAGTGTACTAGCTCATAGGTCCTCTGCTCAAATGGTTTCAGGACAAAGGTGCCCACTGGGAATTATTGCTTCAGGGCGACAGTCTATAAACTCGGTGCCATGTTTGCTAGACAATCAAAGTGTAACATTCATATTAGATGTCCCAAACAAAATCCTCAAGTACGGAACTACATGAATACAGAGAAGAGAAAGATACAAGCCTCACTTCAAGGAGCTCGTAAACCACAACTTAGCTTCAGAAACACTGGAGTATTCAACTGCACTGCAAAGTCAGCAGTGCCACAGCATGGGAGCAGGGTCGGTTGGGAAAGGCTGCCAAAGGTGGTAGGATTTGACCAGAAGGAAAAGCAGGCAAAAGGCTTAGAAAGAGGAAGGAACTAAGGTCGATGGCTATGTAGTAAGCTCTCTTGGATGATCAAAGCACCTGCCCTTGGGCCACAGGTAACTCGGGGACCAACAGAAGACCATGGAGTGGCGGCTCAGAATAAAGGGCAGGTCAGACACTGAATCTTGGACCCCCCAGACCAACTCCTGCTAGTCAAGAAAACCCCCAAAATGCCAAGGCCATCTGTTCCCTCTCCCAGCACCCAGCTCTTTGTCCATATTGCTCACCTTGACCGTCCCCTGAAAAAACAGAGAGCAGCGGCCTCTATAGGAACGACCCCAGCACAGCGCGAAGAGCAGAGTGACCCTCACCTACTGCTCTTTGACTTCAGTGACAAGGTCCCCGGTTCACATCCTTTTCACTCATCTTCCCTGAAACCAGCAGAGGCAATCCACGTCACAGTACATCTTAGTCCAGAGTTCCTTAATGAGGTGTAAAGCCACCCATTTCCAACTGAAGACCCACTTATGTCCATCTTTTGTACCTACTGCTCAGAATAAAAACTCATATAAGCGGGGAAAAAAAACCCACCTCAAACCAAAAATGCATGTCAAGCAATAGTGGGAAATGGGTTTGGACAGACAATACGGAGGCTTCTCGACACAGGAGGCTGTTAGCGGTTCCAGAGCAGGTCTGCAACACGTTAAGACTCTGTGTCAGGACAGTCTGTCCAGCAACAGTGGCACACACACGACAGCCCTGAGAGAGCACACGTCAGAAAAGGTGCCCTGGTTCCTTCCACTCCCCAACATCTGGTCTGGCTGCAGAGCCTCCTGCCGTGCCTCTTAGCAAAGTGAAATGAAGCTGGCTCTTGGGATGTCCGTCTCCAAGCGTTCACACCCTGGAACACATCAACTGTACTAGAAGTGAGAGGTGCTCAGCCAGGGATGACCTTGACCAGGAGACATTTGGCAAGGTCAAGACATTTTCAGTTGAGCTGTGAGCTGTTAGGTACTTGGGATGGAACTGTACATCCTTTCACCAATTGCCCCAAAGTGCATTTACAGAACGGTCAGCAGAGGAATACACGGTAGCTCGCAGTTACTGTCCCCCTGCAAATCCAGTTGGTGTCACTGATAATAAGAGACACCCAACATTAGACAGGTAAACCTATCCTCGACCAAAATGGCTAATACAGAATGATCCTGAACAGCCATATGTGCCTGCCATGAGCTTATGAGGCTTTTGAGGCTGAAAACAGTGGACGTGAAACCAAGCCTCCCTAGTCCACACAAGTGTCTGAAAACCACCTTCAGAGATTTACCTTCCATAACCTGCTAGCCATCTTCCAAGCTCAGAGCCAAGATTCACAGCCCAGGTGTTTTATCATACCCATCTGGGAACTGCAGGAAGAGTAAAACAAAAAACAAAAAACAAACCCACATGCAGGGGTGGTCCAATGACAGCAGAGAGCTTATTTTCTATTTTAGTACATCTGTTTGCATGTTCACTAGAGTAAGTTGTTAAATGACTAATTCACAGTTTCACTTTGTCACGGTTAAAGCAAAGTCTTTTGGTAACATCTGCTAAGTCAGCTTCTTCTTTCTTCCTGAGGTGTCACACTAGAGACACTGACGCATCCCGCTTGTTCTGAGAGCGTACCTTTTCGGGCCTGGGGATCCCGGCTTTGCTGAGCATCTGTGAACTATCTCCTCCTGTACAGCACAGGCCCGTGCAGCAGAACTAACCCAGGTGAAAATGGCCTGCACAGTATAAAGGGTACATATCGCTCTCCAGTTCATTCCTTATTCTTCCCCCAAAGCACAGGACACTGACTGGTTAGACTCCAGGATGCAGACTATGACTAGGGCATGGTCACTGGGGACCAAATCTCGCTCACAGTGCTCTTCCCTGCACTCCACCTTCTCTTCCAGGTCTAGGAATCAGCAAACTGAACCAGAGCTAGAGGCTCCTCAGTATCGGGCCCTCCCTGCTCTCCCCTTCCTATCTGTGCTCTGTAAGGGACAGCCAGAGCACGGGAAGACTCCTCAATATGGATGTAGCCCAGGACGAGTGGGAGCCAATCCGGCCACGAGAAATGGCTGCTCCAAGCCCAGCACTCTGCTTTGGAAGTCACCACCCTCGCCCCCATCAAGATCTAGGGGAACTTTGTTTATTACATGGCAATTGTTCCTTAAGGCCCCAGAGAACAATTGCCATGTAGTAAACAAAGTTCCACTAGATCTTAAGAAACCCCGGGGGGGGGGGGGCGCCTGGGTGGCTCAGTGGGTTAAAGCCTCTGCCTTCGGCTCAGGTCATGATCTCAGGGTCCTGGGATTGAGGCCCGCGTCAGGCTCTCCACTCAGCAGAGAGCCTGCTTCCTCCTCTCTCTCTCTCTCTCTGCCTGCCCCTCTGCCTACTTGTGATCTCTCTGTCAAATAAATAAATAAAATAAAATAAAATAAAATAAAAAAGAAGGCCCCAGGGAAGACAGTACTTAGTGAGGCAGTACTCCGGTACCCTTGAGTCCTTATCTATCATCTCTGTATGGTGTAATCTTCACCTGAAGACCTAAGGCAATCTTCATTGCCATATAATAAGATCAAAAAACCAAACCAAAACAAAACCCTCCCTGAGTATTAACCCTGGGGAAAGGAGAAAACTCACAGCAGGACTGCAGTCCTGCTGTAAACCTGCTGTAAAGAAGCCAGGTAACAGCCCTCCTCAATGGCCCAGCATTACACAAACACTGAAAAGCTTAAGAAGGGTGGCAGCAAAGTAGGAATAGGAAGCCAGAGGAGAAGCCTGCAGTTAGCAAGTGCCCCTGATTCAGGGCAGAGGCTGCCCCAACCTAGGCCAGCAAGGCCAGAAGGAAGGAAGGATCTGAACTCCACTGCTCCAAGGAAAGTCCGCAGACCAGAACTAGCAGCAGCTCCTAGAGCTGGTTTGAAATGCAGAATCTCCCACCAAACCCCAGTGTAGGCGAATTTCCAAATAAAGATGTCCCCAGCTGCTCTGCATGCACATTAAGGTCTAAGCATCTCCCCAAACCACCAGGGCAAAAGCATTACATGAACCTATGGCAGCCAGAGTTTCTCAAATTCCTTTCTTTCCTTTCCGCCATTTTCTGCTTCAGCTCCTAAGAGACTTTTCTGCCTTTTCCAGAGAGTAAGGAAGTAGTTTTTGGTATCTGCCCTGAAACTCATTTTCCCCCAAGGAGAGTAGCGGCTAATCCAGTGGACTGAAGGTTATCCGCAGGTGTAGTTATCATGCAGTCAAACAGGCTCTGTCTTGTCCACCCCTCCCTCCTCACTCTGCCTGGGCTCAGGGTTGTAGGCTCACCCTGGGCTTCCAGCCTCCTGTAGATCGTAGACCTGACAGCCCGCTTTTTGGCATAGAGCCATCTTGGTATTTTGGCAAAGCCATAACTTCAACTTACCCAACAGACTTGAGTTTCGCAGTGAAAGGGTGCGGTCTAGCCATTCCTTAAGCCACTAACACCTGGGTCCCCCCATTTCTAACTCGTTCGTGTAGACACTCTATCAACCCAAACCATGGAGGCTGGGAATGACCAAAGACCCTTCACAGTCCAACCCTGCCTGGAAGTTACCTCAACATCTTACAATCTTATCCTGTTCAAATTCCTTAGTGTGGGCTCAGTCTCAACTCCTTTTTCTTTATAAAGATTCTAGTCAAACACCTAACAACTTTTTCTAACATTATATTAGATCTTTTTGAGATTTCATAGATACTAATAGTTTGCCATCAAAAGCATGGAGTTCCAAACGAGAAGAACAACCAGGAAGCATCATTCTGGAACACGGTTTACCTGCTATGCTAAATGTAATGACAATCACCTCCTTAAAAATACCCACTTTGGGGGGGGGGGAATGCTTTGACTTCATTTAGATCACCACTTCAAAAGATTATATAATTAAAGTTGTTCATATCTTTGTGGTGGTTCTTAGCTTTCTTTGGGATCAAGAACAATGCTCCAGTAGTGCAGACATCAGGACAAAAAGACATTTTGGGGTGTCCAACAATAGAATCAGTTCTTCCCTAGGATCGTTAATATTACCAACAATGAATTTCAGACCATGCTCTTGTAAGCTACAGCTAAGTCAATATCAATCTTTCATAGCCTTTCCCAACGTTTGAAACTGACAAAACACTTTACATCCTTTGATACTCAACTTATTTGTATAACAGAGTTTTGGCATTTTTACCTGGCTTCACATATACATATTCCAAGGATCCTACCAATTGTGTATGGATCTGTGAGCAGGTACATACAGCCACCCTTCAACTGCTAAGACATCCCCAGATTGCCAGGTTTGTGGAACCATCACAAGCAACAGTCTAGAAACTTCTGGGGAGGCAGAGGAGCAATGGAGAGATTATTCTTCCTTCTTTGTATCTCTTCTCGATTCCAGTCCGCTTGATTTGCTTTTGTACTCTGCAATTACTTAATAACCTTGATTCCTGGATTCCCTGGAAACCAGCTAACCAGTGAAAATATTAGGGTTATAAAAGTAGTTTGAAAATTCTGAGTAGAGGCTGCAGGTTCCTCCCCATACTCCTCAGAGGGCCACCCTCAGGCAAACAGGGACTGAAAATAGAGGTGGAGAGTAGTAAGCCACCAGACTCAGCAGGAGAGCCAAGGGGGTTTCCTACATGAAGCTTTTATTCTGGAGTCACCGGCATGAGCAGCAGCACCTCCAAGGGACTGCATATGTGGAAGCTGTTCTCAACCCTCCACGACAGTGGCGTATGCCTGAGGAGCAGCCTACTGTGCAAACAGGTGGCCCCTAAGTACCCAGGACTTGCAGAGGGAGGAAGAGAATGAAGGTACTTGACTTTTCTGGACAGGTAGGATTTGACAAGAGAGAAGACAAGAAGGCAACCCAGATGACACAGTTTTTGAATCCTACACCTACAAGTGGAGATGGTACTTTCTGGTGTTAGAGGCAGAGCATAAAAATCAAGTCAATACGGCGACAGGCTGCCAGGTCATCAGTGTGCCAGGTCTCCGCAGGCCCCTCGGGGTCAATTCTTACCCAGAGACTGCACACATGTGGACTCTGCAAGTAGCATCTAGCCTTGCTAATCTTCGAACTGGAAGCATGTGGCCCGGAGCCCTGCCTGAATGCATAGGTAGCACAAGCAACCACAAAAGCCAGAGCAGCAACTGCGGGCTGGCTGGAAGAAGCAAAATGGAATCCCTGCAGGCCACCACCACTTGCATCAGGAGGACTTAAGAAGGGGTAGCCAAAAAAAAAAAAAAAAAAAAAAAAAGAAGGGGTAGCCAAGGATATCTGGTAGCAAGAAGTCAAGACACTCTTCCCTTCTGGCATTTAGGAGAACTGTTTCCCTGCAGAGTAAATACAAAAAGGCCATCAAGGTGAGAGTCTGGACCAGGATGAGACTGTTAGAACCAACAAGACAAAGACCAGTCACTAGCAGTTGGGCATAAGCACAGTGAGAAGCAGCAAAGAGCTGCAGGTCCTAAGGCAGAGATCAGAGCTGGGCGGACAGCCAGGAAGGCAGAATTTGGAGGGATTCTCAGTTGCAAACATCAGATGGATGTGGAAGTCAGAATGTCACTGCGGTCTCAGGTCTTGAGCAATTACTTTCCACGAAAACACTGAGGCCATGAACCACAATCTCCTTACCCTGAACATTCTGGACCAGCTACACCAAATCCAAGAAATGGGGAGAACATACACCTTAGACCATCTGAACAAGTTTCAAACCACAGATTCCAATTTAAAAAAAAAAAAAAGAAAGAAAGAAAAAGATTTTATTTGAGAACGAGAGAGCGTGAGAGTGTGAGCAAGAAGCAGCAGGAGGAGGGGCAGAGGGAGAGAGAGGGAAGCAGACTTCCTGCTGGGCAGGCTGTGGGCATCATGACCCGAGGCGGAGGCAGATGGTTAGCAGACTGAGCCACGCAGGCGCCCCTGCAGGATTCCATTTTTACAACATTCTTGAAAAGGTGAAACTATAGCGATGGAGAACAGATAAGAGGCTGCCGGGCTAACGAAGATCGTTACAAGTGACTGTTTGCAGTGTGCATTTTTCTGAAGCAAAAAGGTTCCATCCAATTTCAAAGCGATATGTAACCCCCCAGAATGATTAAGAAAAACCACTGCTTTAGAATAAACAAGGCTCAGGGCCTCATGTAGGCCACTCTGATGAGGAACCTCGTCGGGCACATCAGTCAAGGGCAAAACCACCAGAGTCACTCCCACAAGCACCACCGTGGGCCTCCTATGTCAGCTCGTCCTGGTGCTTCCCGTAGAACAGAGCTCTCAGCTGACTACTAACTGGCCTCACTGTCACGTAACCCATCCGAGTCACCCTCGCCAGCTTGTGTTCATAGAACCACCTGCAGAGGTAAACCTCCATCCTTTCTTCCCAGAATAATCCCTTGCTTTTCTTTATCACCCGACCACTTATATAATGAATACCTGAATGACCAGGCTGAGCTTTGTCTGTAGTTGAACTTCATAAAGTTGGCACTGTTTTGCATCTTGCTACTTTTCCTCTGTATAAAGGGAGCTCTGTTCATGGTTCTGTGTGTAGGTCAAGTTTGTTCATTTCAGCTGTGGTGTGCCAGTCCATTTTATAAATATCCTACAGTGTTTTGATCTATTTTAAATAGTGAAGGCTACTTCACCCATGTTGTAGCAACACTGAATCAACGGAGTCTACATGATTTCATTAGAATTGTAATGAAAATATCTGTACCAAAGACAGAAACATGACAACTTCTCTAAGCAGCCTCCACTAGCTTGATGTTTCTAAAAAGCCCAGAAATAAGAAACTGCGCAGATGGGCCTCCTACTAACACGAATCTTCAATACTCCACAGCACTGCTCTAGTAGTGGGGATACAGCAATCGTCCTCGGTCCTAAAAATAGTCTTGCTCTTTGTCAATAATCTAAATCAGTGCTGCTAATGATACTAAACATGTCAACAGCAATTGTGAATACCTTCCCCCTAATTAGCTCAGAATTATTCAAGTCTAACTGAGGCTGCACGTGTTGCTTCTAGTAGAGCTGAGCTATGTGGCAAAACACTGTCCTCTCATGCAATACAATTCACCTGACTGAATGGTCCCACGTGCTAGGACTTTGTCCTTCCTTTTTTTTTTTTAAAGGTTTTATTTATTTGACAGAGAGAAACACAGCTAGAAAGAGAACACAAGCAGGGGGAGTGAGAGAGGGAGAAGCAGACTTCCTGCCGAGCAGGGAGCCCGACGCGGGGCTTGATCCTGGGACTCCAGGATCATGACCTGAGCCGAAGGCAGATGCTTAACGACTGAGCCACCCAGGTGCCCCAGACTTTGTCCTTTTTGACCAAGGCTCCATGAAGAATAAAAGTCACTGGGCTGATGAGCCTGAATCTTGCTACATGGACCAAGGCTAACAGTTTACTAGCACTAGGAAGATCCTAGAAATCTTGCTCACCCCTCCCCTTCCCAATCCACAGCTTCCTCTACGCTGTAAGAACAATGAGAATGTTTCTAAGGCCAATACTCTAAAAGTGAGGGCATTTGACAACTCCATCACAGTCAAAACTGGAATCTAAATGATAGACCATATACCTTTTCCACAAAAGCAGAACTTGTTACAGGAAAGAAAGAAAGAACCATGAATGCTATGCCGGATGGCCAAGTAGAGAGAGAAAGAGCCATAACTTTTGAAAACTGTCCTCCAAGAGTTAAGAAGTCCTATAAAACATGCACCCCAGATCACTAGCTGGCTAACCTTACACACACCTCTCTACTGATGGGGACCCGGTCAATGGCAGTAGAGCGCTGGGGACAAAAGCATGGGTGCCATCCTCCTGCCAGTACTAACATCATAGGGAATTATGTTAGAGCACCTGCGTTAGAGCACCTGCTGCATGCCAGGTGCCCTCCACACACCAATGTCAACTCCCAGAAGATTCTTAAAGGCATCGGAAAATCAGAACAGATAGTGCCATTGTCTTGCTCCCAATTTTCCACTGGCTCCTGCCCGAGTAAGAAGTCTACAGCCCTGAAGCAGCCTCCACAGCCCTACATCACCTGGCTTCTTCTATCAAGCCTCTGACATCCTACTCCCTTCAACGCCGCTCCAGCCACAGCCTTCCCTGTTCCTCAGAACGGCCAGGCCCATGAGACCTTGGTTCCCTTGGTCTGGAAATGTTCTTCTGCCAGGGAGCCATGCTGCTTGCTCCCTCACCTGCTCCAAGGCTTTGCCCCCAAGTGAACTTCTCCAAATAGCCTCAAAGACTACATCACTCCCTTCCCATACTCCAGATTTCCCTTCTCCACTTCAGCACTCCACAGTGTCCACTAATAAAGACTACCTTGTTTATCTCCCTCCCTATTCCTTCTCTGAGCTCTGTATGGGTTGGGCCAGCCCCCACCATCTGCTCCAGGCATCCCCAGCAGTTGGTAGGCACTCAAGTATCAGAGAATAATGATGCTTACTCTCATTTTACCTAAATGGGGGTACATAACTGGCAAGATCAAGCATCTTGCCAAGCATACATTACTGAAGATGTCCAGGGCTGGGATTTGATCCTAGATCTCTGGGACCCCAAAGCAGTGCTCTGAATGCACCCTACCCCCTCAGTTAAGTGTGCTGGGTTTTTAAAAATTTTTTGTAACAATGTTATCGTATTTCAAAGATTTTCTTTTTAGGTCATCTCTTCACCCATTATAGAACCCTGAGATCAAGAGTTGTATGCTCTACGGACTGAGCCTGCAGGTACCCCATGAAGTTTTTAATTCCAGTTAACAGTGTAATATTACTTTCAGGTGTACGATATCATGATTCAACACTTCCAGACAACCCGGTATTCATCACAAGCACACTCCTAGATCCCCATCCCCTATTTCACCCAACCCCCATTCATTCTGATAACCATCAGTTATCTGGTAACTCTGGTAACCATCAGTTCCCTATAGTTAACAGTCTGTTTCTTGGTTCTTCTCCTTTCCTTGGCTCATTTGTTTTGTTTCTTCAATTTCAAATATGAGTGAAATCTTGTGGCACTTTTCTTCTCTGACTTATTTCACTCAGCATAATACCATAGGTCCACACAGGTCACTGTAAATGGCAAGCCCAACTGTCCGTCGATTGATGGATAAAGATGTGGTATATATGTGCAATGGAAGATTATTCAGCCATAAAAAAGAATGAGATCTTGCCATGAGAAATGTTTTCTTATCTCTAAATATATGTCACTCAAACCATCACACACTATAAATGCAGAACTCTCAAATATAGAGCTCACTGAAGATGGAAAGAACCAAGCTTTTACTACATCAGTCAAGAATTTCCAAAGATATTTGTAGCACGGATTGAGAAGACTAAGTTTGTTTTAGGGCTATTAACCAACTGAAAAATTTTAGTGTAGAATATGGATCAAAAAATATATATGAACAAAAAAGTTAATAGGTAAAAGGTAAAAACACAAAACCAAACACAACTTCAGATTAGAAAATGTCTTACTAAACACAAAAAGACCCTACAGAGGCGCCTGGGTGGCTCAGTTGGTTAAGCGACTGCTTTTGGCTCTGGTCATGATCCTGGAGACTCAGGATCAAGCCCCACATCGGGCTTCCTGCTCGGCAGGAGGCCAGCTTCTCCCTCTCTCACTCCCCCTGCTTGTGTTCCCTCTCTAGCTGTGTTTCTCTCTGCCAAATAAAGAAAATCTTTAAGAGAAAAAGACCCTACATGACAGTGCACTACAAACAGCATCGCAGCAGAGAGGAGACCCACTTTAAAATGGTCACAGTAATGAAATTTCCACAATACTGAGATTTCTTTTCAGGATTATGTCACATATTCCCTCTGGAAAAGTTCTGTTAATGTTTTCATTCTTTGGCAAGTGATCACTAAGGAAACAGTGCAGAAATAAAGCATAAAAAAAGAAATAGTGTTCAAATTTGATCAGCTCCACGATTTCTAAAGTAGAAGCCGAGGCTGTGCCTTCTATTCTCGACACTGTCGGCCCCTGGGTTAACTGCTACCAATTCACAACTTTGTAGTGAGGCCGCCACTAAAGGTATCGCCAGTGCCCTTTATAACCAGGAGCATCTCTTGCTAGAGAATTCAAGGAAGTTTGACTGATTCTCTTGCAGAAGCAAATTCTGTTCACAAAACTGCCAAGTCCCTATTCTGCAAAAGGCACGGTGCAGTTAATTTGCAGTCACAGACTGAAACAGGTAGGCACCCAATTTCAAGATCACGATTCACATCAGTAGGCAGAAGGCCAGACCCTCCTGGGTCTCCTCCTCTTTGCACATTCCAAACCAAGTTCTCCAGGCAGAACTCCTCTTTCTCTCGAATACAGGTTCTGTGGGTGAAACAAGCCAAGCCAGAACTCAAGAGAACCAGAGATCTGCTGAAAACCCAATCTTCCTTCAGGGGTCAGTCCTAACTAAGATCTAGTAATAAGGCCATGATGGCTCCTTCCACTGCCACCTGTCTGCACACTGTTTGGCCATGACCACCAGTAATTAAGGTTCTGCAATTTATGCTAATCAAGTTAGCTCATGAAGGTCAAACTAAATTTTCACACTAAATGTAAGATGGTAGCATCTAAGTCTCACCTTCTCGGTCATCCCTTTAACCTTCTCAAAGACTGCCTCCTACCAACTCATCCCCTCTTCCTAGAGGGCAACTCGAGCACACATGAGTCACCTGGAGACACGTTTTTGCAGCACCTACTGTTTGCTGGGCAGGCTCTAGGCACTGGGGTTCGAGTGGAGGAGTCAAGGTCACTGCACTCATGGAACTCATGAACGGTAGAGGGGACAGACAAAAATCAGACACAAGCACCTGCTGCAAAGAAAAGCAAAGTGGGATGAGGGGCTTGGAAGCAACCCAAGAATGGGAACCTAGAGTGGGGTTTTAGATGGAGTAGTCAAAGGAGGCCTCTCCAAAGGGTGACCCCTGAGGAACAACGGAAGTGAGGAAGCAGGGCCTGTAAATATTAGGTGGGAGAAAGAATAATAAAGAGATCAGAAGCCACCCTTAAGGGAACTGGGATGGGTTTAGGAATCCACATTTATAATAAACCACCAAAGCAACTCTATCACAGATGCTGAGTCTCACATTGAGAAACCCTGCTAGAGAATAAACACGGAATCCTCTGTACACAGCGATGACAGAATTGACCCAAATTACAGCACGAACACAGAGACATCCTATCAAGAGGTAGAGATATGGCAGCCTTCCACCTGATGGCCACCGAACTGGGCTCCACTGGCAGACATGTCGTGAGGGCAGCCAAACACTGCTAGCCAGGTCTCCCTTTGGGCACCCACTATGTGTGGTACCTGACATGGTTGCTCCCCCTTGTGAAAAACCCTTTCCGTTTGCCCCACATAGCCTCAGGCCCTTCAGGTCCCCAAATACCCTGTGTCTATACTTCCAGGATAGGAATCAACACCTCCACACATGCTCAGTAACTTTTTGTAATAAATAACAATGACTAATGACAATCATAAAATCCCTGTTGGAAAGACACTTATGAAAATGAACCAATTTCCAACACCTCCCAGGGTAGCAACTCTCTACTTTCACTACAGTAAAGTTGTATTAAAACAATCTGGGTCATTTATTTCAATGAGACATTTATTAATGCAATACAATCTTCAAATCTCCAACACCCAAGCCTATCCCCAACATTAAACTTTCAAATAGTTTAATTAAGGTTACATGGAAGCTCAGTGACTGCTTATGAATAATGATGTATCACTGGAGTCTTTTTCCCACCACCAAGACTCAGTAGTTGTTTTCCCCCAAAAGATAGGGGAAACTGCTTCAATTGACCCCTTTGCCCCCACCCCAACCACCCATACTGAATGTAAGCAGGCATTTGTGAAAGCTCCCATCCATAGTCTCTAAAAAAAAAATTTGCTCCTTCCCTCTGGCCAACCTTATTCTAAATACTGGGCACAGAACCATGAACATGGGCAGACGAAAACACCTGTCCTCAGAACGTTTACCATTCTAGAGCATTTTCAAGAGGTACTTCGACATAAAATCAGAAGCCTGATCTGCTCTCCCTCGTGTCACTGATGCCTCCCTGCTAGGACAAATTTTTTACCAACTTTACCATAGGACACAACATGACTTGAAGGCAGATAACTACATTTCATGTTTGTGCTAAAAATGAGGGACAAGTGAACACAGACAAGCTTATCACCAGGCCATGGAACGCTACTCTGATATGGTTTAATTATTCAAGTCAGAGCTGCTACTTCCTTTTCTTTATGTCTGGACATCAAGTGTGGCCTTGTAATTATAAGGCTCAGACAGGAAATTGTAATTTGTTTCTGTACATTAAAGAGTGTCAGAAAGAGGGGCACCTGGCTGGTTCAGTTGGTAGAGCATGCAACCCTTGATCTTAGGGTTAAGGAGTTAGAGCCCCATACTGGGGTTAGAAATTTCTTAAAAAAAAAAAAAAAAATTTAAACAAAGATTTTAAGATTGTCCCAAAAAAGCATCGACTACCCAGAGATAGGTACTGCGGATCTTTGCAGGCAGAATCTGTGCTGGGCCTCTCTCAGGGCTGTGACTCCATCCGGGAGCACCTCCTAAAGACCCCTCCTGCCCCCACTTTCCTTCCAGGCTTTCACTGTTATCCTCCACAGAGCAGCAGCTCGGGCTGCTGTACTTATCTCCCAGGCATCTCAAAATGCTATTTTAGCTTCAAGTACAGGAGAGTTTAGCTTTTGTCCAAAGCCTAAAGAGCTGCTAACACCGATGAAAAAGAGAACAGGCAATTAACTCATTTTATCGATTTCCCCAGTTAAGTCTTGAGACTGAACAAATGGGATCAGATTGCGAAAGATTAAACTTCCACCTCACGGCCCATTTCTATCACTAAAATCTCTCTACCACCTGAGCTTGATCTCATAGTCCTTCGCCTCCTCTCTGAGGCATCCAGCATGCCAGGTTGACTTCATCTGGCTTGAGGTCAGCCTTACAAAAAAGTCGCAGGAGGCAAGTGTTACCACCATTTTACCGATGAATAAACTGAGGCGTAGGTAGAAGAAGGACAAGAGGGCAGAGTCTGGTTTTCTTTTAAGAATACTTTATAATACCGGGGCGCCTGAATGGCTCAGTTGGTTAAGCGACTGCCTTGGGCTCAGGATATGATCCTGGAGACCCAGGATGGAGTCCCACATCAGGCTCCCTGCTCGGCAGGAGGCCTGCTTCTCCCTCTCTCGCTCCCCTTGCTTGTGTTCCCTCTCTGGCTGTATTTCTCTCTGCCAAATAAAATCTTTTTTAAAAATTAAAAATAAAATAAAATAAAAATATAATACTGAATTTGTGTTAAAATTTGGACAATGTACGAACTGTGGAGTCACAGCTGCCCAAAGAGAAAGGAAAGCCCATGTGTCAACCACAGGCCAGGAGCTGAGCTAATAGACTCACGGGCAGCCTCTATGCCCCCACCGTCGTCCTCCGCAGGTCCGCTCTGCCATGCCACTTACCGGCAGAGGGGACAAAGCCATCTAGGCAGCAGAGGGCAGGAAAGGAAGAGGGTGCCAACTGCTATCTTTAATGGATGGGCACTGGCAACTACAAAATTCATTTCCTTGGATTATTTTCCCCAAAACCCTTGTGCTTGGCACAAGAGATTACATTGTGACCAAGAAAAATAATGTGTTCAGTAAGAATTAATGCCAACTGCTGTCATTTAGACCGAAAAATAGTCTTCTGACTGCAGCACATTCCATGAGCACAAGCCAGTGAGGCAGGGAGGTAGAAGGAAGACACAAGAGCATCAGACAGCCCTCCACCCATGAAGTCCAGGGCAGCGTGGGGCTACAGCCCAGTGCCGGGAACAAAGCTGCTCGCCAGGCCGCTGTCCTCCTCCCAGACAGGCTCTGGGTGCTGAACCACCAGGGGTTTGAGCAGGCCAGGCTCTGAAGGTGGCAGACCTGGGGCCAAGCTCCAGCTCGGCTCCTTCCTGTCCATCTGACTCTGGGTAAGGGAAGGGCCCCGAGGCCCAGACGCTCCACGTACAACAGAGATCCTAGTATAGTCAAGTACCGCCCGCACAGGGAGATGGGAAGTGACTGTTTAAAGCAATCGGCATAAAGCCTACCATGGAACCTGTGCTTTAGTGTTAACTATTACTACTAAACAGCATAAGGCTTTGGA
>PITA01018499.1:0-40176 GCA_004023965.1 Spilogale gracilis
AAAAAAAAAAAAAAAAGAAAGAGTACCTGGGTGGCTCAAAGTTAAAAAATAAAGAGAGACAAATGAAATAGGGAAATCGTGACAATACCAAAAGGAAGAAAAAAAAGTGGCAGGAAAGTTGGTAGGACACAGTGTCCTGAGCTAAAGAACGAGCACCCCAGCAGTCAACAACGGAGTCAGGTGGGCAGAATTCTGCCGCAGGAACATGGTATCATTTATCCCATAAAATGAAGGCTTTCAGGGGCGCCTGTGTGGCTCAGTCAGTAAAGCAGGTGCCTTCTGCTCAGGTCATGATCTCAGGGTCCTGGGGTTGAGCCCCACATCGGGCTCCCTGCTTAACAGGGAACCTGCTTCTCCCTCTCCCTCTGTCTGCCGCTCTCCCTGCTTGTGCTCTCTCTGTCAAATAAATAAAATCTTTTAAAAATTTTAATGCTTTCAATTTAGATCACTTGTAGTAATAATTTTGTTTGGACTTATAATTTTGTTTTGGTTTTCACAGTAGTATAATAAGTATTAGTGAAAGTGTTATTAGCTTCATATTTTGTACTTACCTGAGTAGTAAGTTGCCGACAGAGATCTGGGCGATTTTTCTTCTTTAATGGGGGTCTGTTCTTCAAGGCTAAGAAATGCCAGGCTCCGGTACTCACTGATAGCTCTTCACGATCCCTTCTCTACTTTACCTCCTTTTCATTTGAAGAATGACTGAGTTACGGCCTCAAGCATAAGAATGACTTGATTTGAGAGGCTTCCCAGGTACAGGCTGAGATAGCAAATTACCTAGTAATTTCTGCAGGTGTCAAGAGTTTGCATGATTCCTCGATTTGTCCGAAGTCCCTTCCCTACATTATAAGGACTGAAGTGGATGGGTAGTTCATTCTGTGACCATGTTGGACTGTGTTTGATGTTCTCAAGATAGGGTTTCCTTGTGATGTAAGCACAAATTATGAGGTGGGGGGGACACCCATACTGTCATGAAGTCAAAGGGAGAGGCCAGGCTGAACATATGGCGGGCATAAAATATTCCTCCTTTCCTAATCTACTCTGGAAAGCATTTAAGTCATGTTTTCTACAGTTTTATTGATTGAAGGGTTGAAGGATACTCTAAATATTATATATAGATTTTTTTTCCTATAGCAGGGCCTGAAAATTAGAAAACCTACAAAGTTTCATAGAGTTCAACGTTAAAGTCTGTCTCAAAAGAGTCAAAAGTGGTGATTAACTTCAACCCTCTCAAAGATCAAATATCAAGCAATTTACCAGTGTTGGTGTTTTAAAATAGTGTGTATCTCTCATCAGAGTCCCATTCAATGTGGCAATGTCATGCCCAGAACTAAAGGCTCCTTTTCTGTTGAGAGTCCCAGCTGTTCCCATTGTCCCTCCGCTGCTGTGGGGGCTTTTCTGGTTGTCCTGGTGACCTCACTCTATGTTTCCAGGCTACTCAACAGCCTGTGGAGGGACAGCCAGCCTTGGACAGTGCCCTTGCCCCCAGCTGTGCCCTTCCTCGGGGACAGCTTCCTCTTGGCACTGTCCTCCCCCCAACCCCCTCTCCCCGATCCCCACCTCTCTAACCCCCAAAGCCTGCTGGACACTCTGTCGCTGTGACTTTACCCCCGAAATCAGCCCCCTGTGCCGACCCCTAGAGCTTAGGATCCTTTTTCTTCTATCATTCAGCTCTTAAAGTGGGCAGAAAGCTTAGATTTGCATTCCTTTTCTAGGAAGAACTTGGAAAATAAGTGTCCCGGGACTGGCTGAAGGATCCTGCCTGAGAAATGCCAGTCAGAGCAGCATCAGAAGAGAGTCCCGGACAAGTTCTCCTCACGCATCTGTCTGTGGGGTAAAACACATGTAACCTAAATTTCCCCTCTTTGAACAGTTTTTTTTAGCGCATGGTACAATGCTGTTGACTCTATGCACATTGTCGTACAACAGCTCTCAAGGACTTTTTCATTTTGCATGATTGAAACCAAACCCATTAAACTAGAACTTCAGATTTCCCTTCCCTTGGCTTCTGGCAATCACCAGTCTACTTTCTGTTTTCGAGTTTGTCTTTTTGCGGCTGGCTTATTTACTCAGCATCAGGTCTTCAGGGCTCACCCCTGATGTAGCAAGTGCCAGGATTTCCTTCTTTTTTTGAAGCTGAATAATAGTCCATTGTATGTATACGCCACACTTTGTTTATCTATTGTGAATACTGCCTAACGGGCATCCATGTGCAAATATCTCTTCAAGATCCTGTTTTAAATTCCTTTTGGACAGGGTGTCTGGGTGGCTTCGTTGGTTAAGTGACTGTCTTCAGCTCAGGTTCTGATCTCAGGGTCCTGGGTTTGAGTCCCACATCAGGCTCCCCATATTCTGTGGGGAGCCTGCCTTTCCCTCTGCCTGCCATTCCCTCTGCTTGTGCTCTCTCCCCCTTCCCATCAAATAAATAAGTAAAACCTTTAAGAAAATTCATTTTGGATATATACCTAGAAGTAGGACAGCTGCATCATATGGTGGCTCTATTTTTATTTATTTTTTAAAGATTTTATTTATTTATTTATTTGAGAGAGAGAGACTGAATGAGAGAGAGCATGAGGCGGGAGGAGAGGCAGAGGGAGAAGCAGGTTCCCTGCAAAGCAGGGGCCCCGACACAGGGCTTGACCCAGGATCCTGGGATCATGATCTGAGCCGAAAGCAGGCACTTAATGACTGAGCCACCCAGGCATCCCCAATTTTTTTTTTTTTTTTTTGAGGAACTTCTACTCTGTTTCTGATAGCAGCTGCATCACTTTACCATCCCAGTAACAGTGCCAAAGGGCTCCGATATCTCCACATCCTCCCAACACTTGCTGTTTTCTGTTTCATTTTTGTTTTGTTTCTTACAGCGGCCATCCTAATGGGTATGTAGTGACATCTCGTTGTGGTTTTGATTTGCATTTCTCAGATGATTAATGATGTTGAGCATTTTTGCATATGCTTTTTGGCCATTTATATATCTTCTTTGCAGAAATGTCTATTCGAGCCTTTTATTTGTTTTAAAATTGGGTTATTTGGTTTTTTTGTTGTTAAATAGTAAGAATTCCTTATGTATTTTGAATATTAACCCCTTATCAGATATATGCATTGGAAATATTTTCTCCCCTTCCATAGGCTCCTTTTTACTTTGTTGTTTCCTTTGTTGCACAGAACTTTTTAAGTCTGATATAGTCCCATTTGTCTGTTCTTGCTTTTTGTTTTGTTTCATTTTGCTTTGCCTGTGCCTTTGGTATTTTCTTATATCCAAGAAATCATGGCCTGTCCAATATCATGAAGGTTTTCCTCTATGTTTGCTTTTAGATGTATAGCTTCAGATCTTACATGAGGTCTTTAATCCATTTTGAGTTCATTCTCTTAGATGGTCTAAGGTAAGAGTCCATCCTGATTCTTTTTCCCTGTGGTCATCTAGTTTTTTGTTTGTTTGTTTGTTTTTTTAAAGATTTTATTTATTTGACAGAGAGAAACCTAGCCAGAGAGGGAACACAAGCAGGGGGAGTGAGAGAGGGAGAATCAGGTTTCCTGCCAAGCAGGGAGCCCGATGTGGGACTCGATCCCAGGTCTCCAGGATCATGACCTGAGCCGAAGGCAGTCGCTTAACCGACTGAGCCACCCAGGCGCCCCGGTCATCTAGTTTTTCCAACATTTGAAAGATGGTCCTTCATTGCGTTGTTGTGGCACCCTTGTTAAAAATCATTTAAGCATAAACGTGAGGGCTTATGTCTGGGCTTTCTGTTCTGCTCCGTTGGTCTATAATATGCCTGCTTTTTTGTCCATACCATACCGTTTTCATTACAGTATCTTTGTAATATGTTTGGAAATCAGGAAGTATGAAGCCTCCAGCTTTGTTCTTCTTTCTCAAGACTGCTTTGGCTATTTAGGGTCCTTTGAGAGTCCGCATAAAATTTAAGATTTTTTTTTCCTATTCCTGCCAAGAATGCCATTGGTAAAACAGAGGTTCTTCCCTGAGGTCTCAGAATCTCCAGATGGTGCTTGTGGGGCTGAGAGCCCCCTGGAACTATGTGTGTCTGCCTCTGAGCTTTTTTATCTGGTCTCTGTTCAGACATCTGAGGGTTTTGAGGAGCCTACCGATTGGGCTCCTGATCATTTATTCCACAAAGGTGAAGAGTGATCAGTGTGGCCTGTTGATTTGTCATGATACAAGGAGAAACCACACCTAGGCATAAAATTCAAAGGGACCTTACTGTTACTTGATATCATTACTGATTTTTTCGTTACCACAGTGGACACTTGGGAGAGGATAATTACTGTCCTAATCCGTACCTTGAAGGCTTTGTTCTGAAGAGCTGCATTCCATTAACTGATTATAGCTATTGGATTGTTTTATCCTAAAATGGATGTCTGTCTGCTTTTCTCCAAACTGCCCTTTTTTTCTGTTTGGGTCTCTGCTGGTCTGCCATCTCATACTGTAAGCCCCACAGTGTGTGAAGGACAGGTGTTATTTTTAATTTCCCTGCCTCATTGTGTTAGCTACGGGAGTTTGGTGATGCAGTTGTTACTGTGCACAGTTCCTGCCGGTGTCCAGGCAGTTTGGGGGGACATCTTCACCATGTGTTCACACATTGTGTCCAGCAGTTCGTATTCTTTATATAGATGGATATAGATATATAGATTTATTTTAAAAAAAATTTTAAAAAGATTTTATTTATTTGAGGGGCGCCTGGGTGGCTCAGTCGTTAGGGTCTTCCTTGGGCTCGGGTCAGGATCCCAGGGTCCCGGGATCGAGCCCCACATCAGGTTCCCTGCTCAGCAGCGAGCCTGCTCCTCCCTCTCCCACTCTCCTTGCTTGTGTTCCCTCTCTTGTTATGTCTCTCCGTCAAATAAATAAATAAAATCTTTAAAAAAAAAAAGATTTTACTTATTTGAGAGAGAGCGAGAGCATGGCAGAGCTCAAACTCATGACCCCACTCACAACCCCAAGATCAAGAGTCCTGTGTTCCACCAACTGAGGGAGCCAGGGCCCCCTAGCATCTTGTATTCTTAAGCACAATGGAACAACACACTTTTCACAGCAATTGTTAATGTAATCACTGTTAATGAGACTTCTATGGGCTGAATGTTTGCATCTTCTCAAAATTCATTTGTTGAAGCTCTAATCCCCAATGTAATAATATTAGTGTGGGGGGGGGGGGCTTTGGGAGACAATTAGGTTCAGATGACATCATGAGGGTGGAGCCCCCGAATGGTATTTAGCATTTTATAAGAAGAGGAAGAGGGCACCTGGGTGGCTCAGTCATTAAGTGTCTGCCTTCCCCTCAGGTCATGGTCCCCGAGTCCTAGGATTGAGCCCCACATTGGGTTTCCTGTTTGGCAGGGAGACTGTTTCTCCCTCTCTCACTGCCCCTGCTTGTGTTCACTCTCTAGCTGTGTTTCTCTCTCAAATAAATAAATAAAAATCTTAAAAAAAAAGAAGAGGAAGAGACCGGAGCTCTCCCTCTCCTCTTTGTGAGCACGTGGTGAGAAGGCAGCGATCTGTAAACCAGGAAAAGGACTCTCTCAACAGACACTAGATCTCCCAGAACCTTGACCTTGGACTTCCCAGACTCCAGAACTGAAAGAAATGAAAGCTTGTTGCTGAAGCCACCAGTCTGTGGTTTTCTGTTATAGGAGTTCCCACTGACAAAGGCAGAGACTCTTATAGCTAGAAACACAAGTCAAATAAGAGTAAGAGGATCATTTACTTTGTCATAATTAAAGGCATCCCTTTTGTCCTGGAAACTACCACCTGAATTACAAACTTGAACGTTATGTTTCCTTGGAGCGGCAGAGCAAATGTGCCCTCTTCCGAGGGTTCTGTCCCCTGTCTTCCCCTTCCACTGGAGCAGGGATGGCTTTGTGCACATTGCTCCTCCCTCTCGAACTTTACCCTGGAGTCTGAGGCACTTTGCCATTCAGAGTTTGCCGTCTTTATCATCTCTGGTGGGGGGGGTGGGGGGGTGGAGCATTCATTCATCGCCTGCCTCGGGGCCAGGACTGTTCGGAATACAAGTCTCAATCAGGTGATAACAAGCCTCCTGGCAAATTCTGCTGGTCAAATATGGTGGGAAAATCCAGAGTTACACTGAATTTTAAAAGATCACTGCAGGACTTTTTTTTCCCTGATATTTAATGTGTCTTGTAGACCTGAATAGAAGGTGAAAAGAGTGGAGACGCTGCTCTTCGAAACTTATTTGACTTAATAATCCTTTTTTTTTTCCCCACAGATCTGAGTCTGTTTTGGGAAAGACAATTCTGTAAAGGGCTCAAATCAGCTCCTAAATCAGCTCTGCTATTTTGACTCTATCCTATAGATAAACACACCTGTACTGGGGCACCTGGGTGGCTCAGTCAGTTAAGTGTCTGCCTTCCGTTCAGGTCAGGATCCCAGGGTCCCAGGATCCAGTCCCACATCAGGCTCCCTGCTCAGTGGAGAGTCTGCTTCTCCCTTCCCCTCTGCTCTCTCTCTCTCTCTCTCTCTAATAACTAAATAAAATATTTTTAAAAAGTACGTGTACTAAATGTTCCTATGTTCCTATCTACTTCTAATTTCCAGAAGTAGTACAAATTAGTAGGTATGATTCAGGTAAAAAGATGAGTGGTGGGTATGTGAGCATTTTGTTATTCTGAATTATACATATATTTTATGTATACTCTTTATATATATATTTTTTGTCAAAAATTATTTTTCTGTTTCTTTCATGCTAAGTATCATAGCCTTTATAATCTACCTACCATTGTTGGTTGACTAGAATGGGGAAATGAGCTTCTTGACCTTTTTGTTTTTGTTTTTAAAGTTTTTATTTATTTGACAGAGAAACACAGCCAGAGAAGGAACACAAGAAGGGGGAGTGAGAGAGGGAGAAGCAGGCCCCCTGCTGAGCAGGGAGCCCGATGTGGGACTTGATCCGGGGTCTCCAGGATCATGACCTGAGCCGAAGGCAGTCGCTTAACCAACTGAGCCACCCAGGCGCCCCAGCTTCTTGATGTTCTAAATGATAGTAAGCAAATCTAAAAATAAGTTTCTTCTTCTTTCGTTTTTTAAAGATTTTATTTTATTTATTAGGCAGAGAGAAGCATAGAGAGGGAACACAAGCTGGGGGGAGTGAGAGAGGGAGAAGCAGACCTCCCCCTGAGCAAGGAGCCCAATGCTGGGCTCGATCCCAGGACTCCGGGATCATGACCTGAGTGGAAGGTAGATGCTTAACGACTGAACCACCCAGACGTCCCTAAAAGTCAATTTTTCTATTCTCACGTATCTACTATTTTAAATCTGTTTTCCTCAAAGCGCAGGTAAAGGGACCGAGGCTTGGAATGACTGTAACTATCATTCTATTGAACTGTGTGCCTCAGCATAAAAAATGTCCCCTTTGAAGCCTCACCTTGTAAGCCCCTGTTCTTCTCCAAACATCTAGCTTTGTGGTTTAAGATTTTTTTTTTTAATTTATTTATTTGACAGAGAGAAACATAGCCAGAGAGGGAACACAGCAGGGGGAGTGAGAGAGGGAGAAGTAGGCTTCCCGCTGAGCAGGGAGCCCGATGTAGGACTCGATCCCGGGTCTCCGGGATCATGACCTGAGCTGAAGGCCGTCGCTGAACCAACTGAGCCACCCAGGCGCCCCTAGCTTTGTGGTTTAGAGCACAGGGTTGAAAATCAAGGAGAGCTATATTCAAGTCCCCATTTCATTATTCATCTCTACAACATTGGATAATGGAGTCACTTTAGAAACTTCAATTTCCGGATCTGTAGAATGGGATTTGCTTGAAGATTTAGATGGGATAATGCCCATAATGCTCTATAAATTGTGGTCATACATATGAGTTACAGAGCCGCACCCTGACTGGGTCTGGCCTTCTGAATTAGCAGGCAGAAGGAGGGCAGCAAAAAGTCTTCCTGCCTGCTACATTTTTGATGGTTAATTTTATTTGTCAACTTCCCCCGGGCCACGTGGTATCCAGATATTGAGTCAAACATTATTCTGAGTGTTCAGGGATGAGATTAACAGTTGAATCAGTAGACAGAGTAGATTACCCTCCCAAATATGAGGGTCTCATCAAATCGGTTAAGTCCAGGGGCGCCTGGGTGGCTCAGTTGGTTAAGCGACTGCCTTCGGCTCAGGTCATGATCCCGGAGACCCCGGATCGAGTCCCACATCAGGCTTTCTGCTCCGCGGGAAGCCTGCTTCTCCCTCTCTCAATCCCCCTGCTTGTGTTCCCTCTCTGGCTGTGTTTCTCTCTGTCAAATAAATAAAATCTTTAAAAAAAAAAAAAATCGGTTAAGTCCTGAGTAGAAAAAAAAAGCTGACTCTCCTGAGAGTAAGGGGGTGGGGGAAGGACTCCTCCTACCTGGCTACCTTGAGCTGACACATTGGTCTTTTCCTGCCTTTGAACTTGAACTGAAACACTGGCTCTTCTTGAGTCTGGAGGCTGCTAGCTTTGAACTGAAACTACACCTGTCAGTTCTCCTGGGTCTCCAGCTTGCCAGCTTCACTTCTTGGGGCTTCTCAGCCTCCATAATTGCCTGAGCCAGTTCCTTCTAATAAATACACACACATGCACCCATACCCTGTTAGTTCTATTTCTCTGGAGAACTGTGAATAATACAATTTTGGTTGCTATCCTTAAAACTTCACAATTAAGACAATTGAAGTGACTGGAAAACATCAACATAAAGACTGAGAATTTAATTTGAGAACTAAATTTGAGAATTAATTTGAGAATTAAATATACGGTTCCTCCTAGAACTAAGACCAAAAGTTCTATGGGTTAAAACAGAGAAAACAGGGAGTGCAAGGACGATGCACTTGTTTAAATGTTGCTATAGCACAATGACAAAAATCGGGGGGTGGGGGAATGGGGATAGCAAATTCAAAAAATATTTTCAGTGTCCTCAGTAATTATATCAATGGTAGTAATATTAATGATATTCTGAGACTATTGTGTGTGTGTGTGCATGAGTGTGTATGAGGGGGATAAAGTTGATAATTAATTAACGTGATATTCTAATTTTGTCCTGCCCTGTGTCATTGAGAGCCAGACTTCTTGGAGTGGAAGGAAAGAGAGGAGTAATATAGAAAAGGTTAAGGAAAAACCCTGCTGTCTTGCTTTCTTTTTAGAAAGCACAGCTGCTTCCCTTGTGCCTGTAACCTTTATGTTCTCACACCCAGCAAGACGCAGACTTCTGGTTTACCGCAGTTCCCTCTTGCCTGGAAATGACTCTTCCTTCTCCCTCCTCTGCCTTCACCCCCAATAGCCCGTGTTTGTAACATGTGACAGTACCCATGGCTGGAAGTGTCTGGACACCGTTTACTAACCACATATATGATAAAGTGGAGAGGATAGATTTTGAGAAAGAAAAGCAAGAAGCTGTCCCTTAGGGAAGGGCTACCCCGGGTCTCTGACAACTTTCTTATCCCTGATTCCACCTCCCTCCTGACGTCTGCCTGCACTTCTGTCCTGAGCGCTGTGTATCCTTATACATTTCCCTTTCCCGATTAAGCTTGAGAACTTGTTCTCATCTGTCAGCTTGGGAAGAGTCTGGCTCATTCTTACTACAGTATGCATGACCACTAAGGCTCCCTAAGACTAAAACAAAGAAAAAAACCCTTTTAGTCCTGAATTTGAACTGAAAGTATCATTAGGAATTCATGAAATATTTTATATTTATCTGTTGACTGATCTGTTGATGAGGACTGGAGATGAGGACTAACTGAGGAGTAACAAGGATCTACAGTGTCTAGATTGTAGTCTTGAAATACCATCTTCTACAAAAAGAAACCAGGGCTTCTTAGAGAAATGACTGATTTCAGATGTGGGCTGGGCAATGTACAAGATCAGCCTGGACGTCTTGTTTTACTAGATAGCAAGGAAGTGATCAAGGAGGACTGCTGTCAGGTCAAAAGAGTCAGGAGCCAACTTATAAAGTTTTCACTTTAAAAAAGATAAAACCTGTAACTGACTAAAACCATTAGCTGCGTTCGAATTTATGAACTCATGCTACTGTTTAAAAGGCAGTCATCTTCAGAAAATGATAGCCATTGTCTTCAAATTAGTAAATAAAAGGGAAGAATCAAGCATTGATCTTACCTTTGTATTGAACTTTTCCACTGGGTAACCAAAAAACAATGATAGAATATCATTTTGCAGTCCCCAATGAAAATAGATCTAGGCACGGACCTTCAACAGCTGCTAACATCATAAAACCTGAGATGACCAGCTGCCAGTTTGCAGGAAATACAGAGCAACATCTTAAACTGCAGCTTAGGGAACTGGGAAGATATGGAAGCAAAGCCCTACACCCCCAACAAAAGTGGCTGACATTTATTAGGTGCTCTTACATGCTAGGCACTGCCCTGGCTTTCCACGTAGTATCTCACTTAATCTTCATAACAGCCCCACCGAGCAGGTACACTTATCGTGCTCAATTTATAGATAAAGAATGTGAGACACAGAGAGGTTTGGTAATTTGCCCAAGGTCACACAGCTAATGACATGAGCTGGAATTTGAACTCTGGCCATCTGGCTCCAGACCTACTCCCTTAAACACCAGGTTATATTGCCTCTTATTAAATAAAGTTTTTTTTTCTTTTTTTCTTTTCTTTTTTTTTTTTTTAAAGATTTTATTTATTTAATTGATGGAGAGAGAGAGATCATAAGTAGGCAGAGAGGCGGGCAGAGAGAGCGGACTCCCTGCTGAGCAGAGAGCCCGACAGAGGCCTCGATCCCAGGGCCTCCATCCCAGGACCCTGAGATCATGACCTGAGCTGAAGGCAGAGGCTTTAACCCACTGAGCCACCCAGGCGCCCTAAAGTTTTTTTTTTAAGAAATAAAAGTGGAAGGGGCACCTGGGTAGCTCAGTTGGTTAAGTGACTGCCTTCTGCTTAGGTCATGATCCTGGAGTCCTAGGATGCAGCCCTGCATCAGGCAGGAAGCCCTGCTTCTCCCTCTCTCACTCCCCCTGCTTGTGTTCCCTCTCTGGCTGTGTTTCTCTCTGTCAAATAAATAAATAGAATCTTAAAAAAAAAAAAGAAAAGTGGAAGATATTAATGGCAAGTCCATGCATACACAGATGCATGGAAACTTTTACAATTCTAAATACGATCTAAGAAGACATGAGCATGGGCTAAAACCGTAATATTAACAAGGGATGGAAGAGTTCAGTGGGGTCCTTCCCCTGAAGCTGATTCTTCGGAGCATATGTTCAACACCACCGCACCCCCCCCCCCCAAGAAAAACAAAAACAAAACAAAGAACATGTCTTGCAACACATTTTAAGGTCCTGTGTTGATACGGTAGTTGTCAAAACTGATGAAAAGAGGGCGCCTGGGTGGCTCAGTGGGTGGCTCAGCAGGGAGCCTGCTTCCCCCTCTCTCTCTGCCTGCCTCTCTGCCTACTTGTGATCTCTCTCGCTGTCAAATACATAAATAAAATCTTTACACACACACAAAAAGAGACTGATGAAAAGGCGTTGGAAGCAAACTTACGCAAACAAGTGCCTAGTGTCTGCATAGGGGGCAGCCAGAGGGTAGCAGCTGCTTGACACGCCCACTACTCCAACAACCCAGAGTACGGGGCCCAGGAGCCCTCTCTGGCTGTTTCTCTCTCCTCTCTCCTTCCCCGACAGACCCAGCCCTGAGCTAAAGCCAAGATGTGAATCCCATCTTGTACCAAGCCCCACCCCACCCCCATCTGCAGCACCCCTGGCCTTCTGTGCTCAGGTCTTTGTCCCACTCTCCTTCAGGCCCAGCCAATTCTCTGGAAGCATTACTTTTTTTTTTTTTTTTTTTAAAGATTTTATTTATTTATTTGACAGAGTGAAACACAGCTAGAGAGGGAACACAAGCAGAGGGACTGAGAGAGGGAGAAGCAGGCTTCCCGCCAAGCAGGGAGCCCGATGTGGGACTGGAGCCCGATGTGGGACTCGATCCCGGGTCTCCAGGATCATGACCTGAGCCGAAAGCAGTTGCTTAACCAACTGAGCCACCCAGGCGCCCCACTGGAAGCATTACTTGCACCAGGGCCATATGCATTTACATTTTATCTCTAACTCCAGTTAGGGGGTTCCTGACTTGCACAGTGGGGAATTTTGTGATCCTAGTAATTTGTCGCAGAGGCTACCCTCCCCTGTCCCCAAAGGTCTTTTGCAGGCACTCTCTATTCACCCCAGCAGAAGGTTGCCTTCTTCCCTGGTAATGGGTGGCTCCCAGGAGACCTGGGGCCCTCTGGTCCTGTCCACTTGGGAGTCCTGCCTGGGCTCAACTACCTCATTCTCCTCCTCCAAAGACACGGGGACATCAATATTTATTAGTGCACATTGTGGCTCAGACGAGTGAATTTGGCAGCTCTGGCATCTTTCTTAAACCCAAGGAGGAGCTCAGGCATGAGAAGAACCAAGCACCAGATGTCTGAATATAGATAACTGTCGCTGTCAAGTAACTGTCTCTGAAAACTCTTCCCTTTAATATATGCACGCTCTATGAATAAGTATGTTTCAAGTGTGCCCGAAGCCGTTTTTCAGCAAGTACCAGCGCTCTTGGTGGATAGTGTTCCTGCTGTCGATATGATGTTCTGTAGAGATACTTGCCTTAATGAACAACAATTTGAAAGTTCAAACATTCCCTATTCTCCTGACATGTATTTCAACCTTTCAGGATCTGCTTCTTTCCAGGTACAAAGATTAGAATAGAAAGAAGGGTACCAGCCTCTGAAATGGAGCCTCTGGCTACCAGATATTAGTTAGGAAATTTGGGGTATAGGCACAAAGAGCAAAAAAATGTCCTATTCCTGTTCAGTGCCGAGTGAGAACTGTCAGTGTCTTCAAATGGGTCAAAATGACTGAAGTATGAGGATCCAACATGATTGAAGGAATCCTCTGCCTTTGACCTTGGGATCACAGCTGAAGGTGTTACTGTGTGTGACCTGGGTCCCCGGGTCCTGCGTGTTTCCCATCTGTGAAGCTTGGATGAATATCACATACCTGTGTTTCCAGACCAGACCCTTCCTCTTGGTTTTAAGGTGGCCTCGGTGCCATGTGAGATGTCCCGGGCAACGGTGAGGAGATCTGGGGCAGCTACTACCTTCCATGAGGGAGGCAAAAATTCTGATGCACACATCCTTCACTGTGACCAGTCTCTTTCCCTGTCACTTCCTGTTTCTGGCTGATCAACGGGCTCAAAGTGTCCCCGTGTCAGTAATTGTTTACCAAACCATCTGCACATCCAGATCATGCTGTTTAGCTTTACAGATGCAAAATGAAGAGCATTTGTCTTGTTGCTGCCGGATATATGGAGCAATCCCACCCAAATCAGTCCTCCACAGATTCATTAAGAGGAGAGAGGCACCAGTTTTGTTCTCCTGTGTGGATTTCCGGTTGATAAACGATGGCCCTCTTTCCATTGAAATACGGTATTTTCTTCAGTGAATCCTAATGCCTGGGTTTAAACATCACAATTGCCTGTTCTAACAGAATAATCAAGCTTCCAGAAAGAGTTGTTTCTACTTGCTGTCTCTATCTCCTCAGTTCCTATTTATGCCTCACCCTGAGCCCCATCACCCCATGGAAACATCTTTCCCCAAGGTCAAGATCTAGCGACCTCTGACTCACTAGATCTTCCTTCTTGACCTCCAAGAACACATTCAGTGACCTCCAAGCAGCATTCAATCCCGTGAACCACTCTCTCCTTCCTTAGGTTCCCTTCTCCCTTAGGTTTCTGGACAATCCCTCTACTGGTGCCCTCCTTACTCTCTGATCCCACTGCTCTGGATGCTTTGTGGGCTTGTCTCCATTCAGCCACTGAATGTCGAGGCTCATCAAGATCTTTCCTGGGCCCTGTTCTCTCTTCCTGTATGCTTTCTTCCCCAGCCCAATGTCAAATACCATATATGTCAATGCCCTCACACATAGATCTCTAGCCCGAGCCTCCCCCTCTATCCATCATCCTAGTGCCAAAATTGAGGGGACAACTGACATGATCTTGTCCCAAGGATGATTACAATAGCCTCCTTTCTCTCTCCCCAAACCACCATTGCCCCATTTTAATCCCACTCTGCTTACATGTTTCATTAGCTTCCCTCTGTTCTTAAGATGAAGACCCATATCCCCAACACAGCCGTGGGCCCTGCATGGTCCAGCTCCTGTTGTTCTCTCTGACTTCCATTTCCCAGAGCACTCCCCCAGTTCCTTAGTTCTCCCTGCTTCCCTGCCTACCACAGGGCCTCTGCACAGGCTAGTCCCTCTCTCTGAAATGTTCTTCTGCCTCCACTCCACTTAGCCTGGTTAATTCCTCCTTATCATTCAGATATTCTCAATTGTCACTTTCTCAGGAGAACAGCTTCTCTGACCCCTGACAGCAGATCAGCTGGCCTGTCATAAGCTCCTGCAATGAGACGAACCTCCTCTTTTTTTTTTTTTTTTAAGATTTTATTTATTTATTTGACAGAGAGATAGAACACAGGTAGGCAGAGAGGCAGGCAGAGAGAGAGGAGGAAGCAGGCTCCCCGCCAAGCAGAGAGCCCAATGCGGGCCTCGATCCCAGAACCCCACTGAGCCACCCAGGCACCCGAGACGTACCTCCTCTTTATGGCACTTCTGTCTCTGCCTGATTTTGTATCTATTAGTGCAATTATTTAATCAATAGCTGCATCCCTCTTTAGCCAGTGAGTGTCATGAGAATGGGGACTATGTCTAATTTTGCTACCTTTCTACATTCAGTTTAGCTTTGGAGTCTTAGCTATTACAAGTACTGAAAATGGGGATCCCTGGGTAGCTTAGTCAGTTAATTGTCTGTCTTCAGCTCAGGTCATGATCCCAGGGTCCTGGGATTGAGTCCCCCTTGGGACTCCTTGCTCAGCATGGAGCCTGCTTCTCCTTCAGCCTGCCCATCCCCCTGCTTGTGCTTTCTCTCTCTGGCAAATAAATAAATAAATATTTCAAAAAAATAATATAAAATAAAAAATAAGTACTGAAAATGTTAACTATTTAATGATAAAAGTTTGGCTTTTCAAATTTTGCTTTAAGAATTGAATGGGTTTTGGGGCGCCTGGGTGGCTCAGTTGGTTAAGCGACTGCCTTCAGCTCAGGTCATGATCCTGGGGACCCAGGATCGAGCCCCACATCGGGCTCCCTGCTCGGCGGGAAGCCTGCTTCTCCCTCTCTCGCTCCCCCTGCTTGTGTTCCCTCTCTGGCTGTGTTTCTCACTGTCAAATAAATAAAATCTTAAAAAAAAAAAAAGAATTGAATGGGTTTTTATTTACATTTGCTTAAATGACCATAAATGTAAAGATTCCCTACTTACTTCTTTTCTCTTGGCAGGCATTCCAGTTGTGGGTAGATCTACAAAAATGAAGAGAGAGTGGGCCCCTAAAGAGCCAGAGGCTACAGTAAATGATGGTTTTGATGTCCCAGATCTTACATGGATTCTGAACATGCCAGGCGGTTATTATATCTGTGCTCCTGGAAAAGTCCCCTGAGAGAATGCCACTTGTTTCAAGAGACCATGCTCCCCATACAAACCCCCCAGTAGTGGACCTTTGGGGGCTTTATGATCATGTTTTCACAATCTGACAATCTGGAGGTCAGTCAAGGGCATAAAAATGCAGCTCTATCTAGTGGCCAGCCCCCCCCTGACGTCACTAGATGAGACCCAGCACCCCAGGCCCGCCCTCTCCACTCGCTTATGCTCAGCTGAAGCCGCCCTCCCTGTTCTTGCCTTTCCCACCTGCCACCTCTGTAGGTGCCGTTTCCTCACTCCACCCATTGAGTGCCCAGAGCCCAGGGCCACTACCCCTGCCATCGTGACAGTCAGCTGCAGCCACTGTCCCCTATCATTTCGGGGGTGGGGGATTCCTCCCTCATCTCCAAGCCTAGGTCTCTTGAGTCCAGGCCAAATCCTCAACAGTCTGGCTTGTAAGTGGGACACCAGCTCGTTTCCCTGGATGCTATCATGTGGCCTAACCCTCTCCAACATGTCCACCTGACATTTTTCTACCTGTCTTACTTAGGAGTGCTGGTTTGGGAGCCCTGAGAACCTAACCCTGAATCCCAAAATCTCTCTGCTATTTTCCCAAGATGAAGTGAGCCTTCATACAGAACAGGTCCTGTTGTCCTAGACCCAGTTCTGTGACTCCAGCATTATCCCTGCTACACTTTCCCCTCCTGCCAAGGCACCTCCCTTACCCTCTTCCCCAATCCCTTCATATAGGCTGTGCTTTTTACATCCTAGGGCAGCCTCCTCTGACCCACAGACCAGATCAGGTCTCTCAGAGGTTTGCTCCCTCTCCTCTAGCTCTTACAAGAGTTTGTAATCCTATATTTGATTTATATCTACATCCCCCTCCAGAAGAGAAGGTCATGGAAGGCAGCAATTTTGTCATTTGCTCAGCATGGTGTCCCCAGAGCCCCGCACAACACCTGGTCCATGGTAGGAACTCAAGAGATATTTGTTGAATGAGTGAATGAACTATGATTCCCTTCGTTACATGTTAAGCTTTTGAGAGCCTCTCTTCAGCAAACGCCTTGCTTGGTGTTGGCGAATCCAACGCTTGGGGGCCAGTCACGAACCAGTGCTCTTGGCATCCGTGAGCACCACAATATTTCTGCTTGTGGGTTCGATATTCCAACCCCATATTTTATTAAAGTATTTCGTTCAGGGTGGTAAAAAACACTCTGTCACTGGCTTGCGGGCAGTTAAACCTGGCTCTAGGGGAGGGGGTCATGTTACCACACTGCAGATAAGTGAGCATATCAGTGCCAGGCAGGGAGGAGGCCACCAGGACACCCAGCTCCTGCCTGGGGACATTCTACCTCCTCCCTTCGGCTGCACATTAGTCCCAGAACCAAGTAACAGGTATTCCCATGATTCCCATAGTCATGAAGTGGCTCTTTGGTGCAGGGATGGGGGGCCCTCAAAATGGGACACAAGTTGGCATCAAACATTTCCACATTTGGTTTGTGAATTCCTCACACCCTGTGCTGTTGGAAGGTGGCAACAACGTTTTTGAACAAAAACTGACAACAAAACAGCTGTGATGCTGAGGGATGAGGCCTGTTGGAGTCACAAACACCATCCAGGCCACTGCTGCTCAGTAAAGGAACGAACCCTTACAAAATGGAGGAGGTTCCTGGGAAGCCAGGTGGAGAAGGTGGAAAGAGCACCAGGCATTTTAAGGTAATGACCAGGCTACTTGCCACGGGTGGGCAATGTGCTGAGCGTTTTTGTTGTTTTTTTTTTTTTAAGATTTTATTTATTTGACAGAGAGAAACACAGCCAGAGAGGGAACACAGGCAGGGGGAGTGAGAGAGGGAGATGCAGGCTTCCCGCTGAACAGGTAGCCCAATGTGGGACTCGATCCCGGGTCTCTGGGATCATGACCTGAGCCGAAGGCAGTCGCTTAACCAACTGAGCCACCCAGGCACCCTGTGCTGAGCGTTTTGAAAAACATTGTCCCATATAATCCCATAGTAGCCTGTGAAGGTTCTTATTATCACTGTTTTTCAGACAATGAAACCACGTGTCAGAGTAAAAAACAAAACAAAACAACAACAACAACAAAAGAAAACATGGGCCAAAGGTAACACAGTTGAGTAACTGACAGTCAGGATTTGAAGCTGGTTCCGTGGGACTCCACGTCAGCCCACTTAACATCAGAATGTATTGCCCATTGGGAAAGTTGGGTTCGAGCCCTGATTCTTTCGTTATGGCTGTGGGTCTTGCAATAATTGCTTCACTTCTGCAAACGTTTAATTGTCTGTAAAATGTGAATAGTAATATCTAAGAGCAGAGGATTAGAGGAGAAAAATCCCTCACTAAAGCTGTGCCAATCCATAACCTCTAGCCATGTGTGGCTCCTAAATGTTTGTGAAGTGGTAGTCTGAGTTGGGACAGCCTACAAGGGTGCAATAGGCACTGGAATTTGAATAGTCATCAAGAAAAAAAAGAGTGCAAAAAAAAATAAATAAAAATAAAATAAAAAAAAAAAGAAAAAAAGAGTGCAAGGGATTTCATTAATAATTCTGCATGTAGGATACATGTTGCAATGATAATATATCAGGTTAAATAACCTAGTACTAGAATTACTTTCACCTGGTTCTCTTTATTTTTTCTTAATATGCCTAATAGAAAATTAAAATTGTATATATGACTCACATTCTATTTCTGTTGGACTGCTCTACTCCAGAGAGCCATAAAGATGAGTGATTCTTGGGGTGCCTGGGTGGCTCAGTTGGTTGGGCGACTGCCTTCGGCTCAGGTCATGATCCCGGAGACCGGGGATCGAGTCCCACATCGGGCTACCTGCTCGGCAGGAAGCCTGCTTCTCCCTCTCTCACTCCCCCTGCTTGTGTTCCCTCTCTGGCTGTGTTTCTCTCTGTCAAATAAATAAAATCTTTAAAAAAAAAAAAAAAAAAAAGATGAGTGATTCTTGTTATGGTAATTTCACAGAGAACCATATTCCATTTCACCACGGAGGTCAGTGCCTAGACAGTCTGTTGCAGAGTGAGTCCCCATTTTTCTATAAATGTGAGGGTTTTTTGTTTTGCTTTTTAAACTTTTTTTTTCTTTTTAAGATTTTTATTTATTTGACAGAGAGAAACACAGCCAGAGAGGGAACACAAGCAGGGGGAGTGAGAGAGGGAGAAGCAGGCTTCCCGCCAAGCAGAGAGCTAGATGTGGGACTCGATCCTGGGTCTCCGGGATCGTGACCTGAGCCGAAGGCAGTCGCTTAACCCACTGAGCCACCCAGGCACCCCTATAAATGTGAGTTTTAATGAATTTCAAACGCTGTAGATTTTATTTATTTATTTTCTTGGCGTATACTTGGCACTTAAAAAACAAGCTGTAGGGGGCGCCTGGGTGGGGTTAAGCCTCTGCCTTTGGCTCAGGTTATGATCTCAGGGTCCTGAAATCAAGGCCCGCATCCAGCTCTCTGCTCAGCAGGGAGCCTGCTTCCTCCTCTCTCTGCCGGCTTGTGATCTCTCTCTCTATCAAATAAATAAAATCCTTAAAAAAAATAGTTCTTTTAAAAAAAAACAACAAGCTGTGGTTTTTAATCTTTCTGAATCCCAACCTTTCTCATTCGTGTCTTGTTTTTTTAAATAAACAAGGTCTTCCAGGTGGAGGGAAGTCTCTATGCCTGGAGAAGTGAGTATAGGTGACAATTTAAAACTTTCTTTTTCTTTTTTCTTTTTTAAAAGATTTTATTTATTTCTTTGACAGAGAGAGAGATCACAAGTAGGCAGAGAGACCGGCAGAGAGAGCAGAGGAAACAGGCTCCCCGCTGAGCAGAGAGCCCCATGCGGGCCTCGATCCTAGGACCCTGAGATGATGACCTGAGCTGGAGGCAGAGGCTTTAACCCACTGAGCCACCCAGGTGCCCACAATTCAAAACTTTCTGACCCAGATTCTTTTTATTCCAGTAACTGGAGAGAAAGCCACATTTCATGGAGCATAAAAATCACTTTTCCCTGACACCTGGTAAAAATGATCCTTTTTTTTTACTTTCACTGCTTATCAAACATTGCATAACCCAATTCATCATAATGTAGAAATCACTGCAATTGTTTCAAACCACTGTCTCTGAAGGCATATCCTGTCAATAAGTGCCTAAGTTTTGTCCTGTTACGTTTTACCCAACATTCCAGTCTAGATAATTCTGAATCCTGATTCTCTCTCATGGAGCATCATCAAGCGATCTTTTTCAGCTTTCTGTTTGTGTACAAATTTCATTTTAGACCTTCCATTGTTCATTCAGGTCACAAAGTGAGAACATGGCTAAAGACAGAAGAGTCAACTTAATTATAACCTTTGTAAGGGCAGAGGGGGCAAAGATATGTAGCCGAGATCAACAACTGGTCTACATTCCACATTGAAGTAATATTCCAGGAAGAGATCCCCTATGATGAAAGGATTTTTGTTTTAGTTAGGGTAATGCTAGCTGCTGTAATGCCCAAACCCCAGCATTTCAGAGGTTTACCACCATGGAAGTCCTTTCTCCCTCATAAGAGTCCAGTGCTGGTGTTCCTGCTCACTGGGTGTCTTTTCTTCCTCTGGTGATTCAGGCCTAGGGCATATTCCTTCCATCCCCATCGCACTGCCACACCATCTCCGAGGACTTTGTTATTCTCTGCAGCCTAAGTGCAGCAAAGAGAACACTTAGAGAAAACACCTACATTCTTCTTTTGTTTTTGTTTTTTTTTTCTGGTGGGCAGCAAAGCAAAGTTTATTGAGTGACAGCAAGTGGTAGTACAAAGCTCCCCAGGAGGGAGGGGAACTGAGAGGGTTGCCCAGCACGTACATTGTTGTTTTTTTTTAATTTGACAGAGAGAGAGAGATCACAAGTAGGCAGAGAGGCAGGCAGAGAGAGAGAAGAAAGCAGGCTCCCTGCCGAGCAGAAAGCCTGATGCGGGCCTCGATCCCAGGACCCTGAGATCATGACCTGAGCCGAAAGCAGAGGCTTTAACCCACTGAGTCACCCAGGCGCCCGCACCTACACTTCTTAAACCTGGCTTGAAAGTGGTACACACTGACTTTTGTTCATATTCCATCAATGGGGGTAGCCTATGGTCTCTCCTAGACTAAGGGGGGCTAGAAATACAGTTCCTGGATGGAAAGCCCCTGTCTAGAAATACCCTGTGGAAAAGGAACATGAAATGTAGTAGATAGTTCTCCATCTCTACTACCTTGTACATGGAAATTATCTCCATAAGGATGAATGCAAAAATATCAATGTATTTTGAGACTTCTTCATTCAATTTTACCCATCATCACTGCCCCCCAAAACACATTAACTAACCACTTAAAATGCATAAAATAAGAGGAATAACAAAAAGGTTGTTTAATTACTCTTGATTTATAGGGACACTATACTGTTTCCCCAAAGGCAATGGTCATAAAAGTATCCCCTCAAGATGGAATGAATCAGGCATAGGACGATGAAGGAGGAGAGGTAAGACGACCACCATATACCTCTATTCACTCCATGAAGGGGGCAGATGTAGAGAGAATTTAAGTTCCCTCAGTTTGAGGGAGGCTGCTCTCTGGCCTCCTTATCACCCTTGAAACTGGTGAAAGAGAAGTGAAGTATCAACTGTTTTTCTTTTTTAATTTTAGTAACAAAAATCACATAGTTGTTCATGTTTTTTCCCTTCTGGCCAAAGTTTCTGGATGACTTGCCAGACAGATATCTTAGAAAGATGACTTAATACCTAAATTGTCATATAAATATGTCCAAAATTATGTAAAATATCAAAGGGTAAACATGAACAATGACCCTTCCATTTCTTTATATTCCCCAAGGTGCTTGGCAGTGCTTTGCCCCAGCAGGGCACCTGCTAAATATGTATTGGTTTTTGATGGATGGAGGTGGGCCCAGAGTTTGTGCCTTACCTGAGTATTCTGTTCTAAAATATTCACTTTACTAGTCTTATATATAGTAGAGGCATCAATTCCCTTCATGGATACTCCTTCCTTTGATGTGAAAGGGTACAGTCTATAAAAAAGATACCCTAAATTGAGGTTTTCCCGTGTCTTCAGTTCTGAATCTGGCAATAGGTCAAGGAATTAAATCTCTGCTCTTTACGTGATTAGAACATAGTAAGTAAAAATATCTAAAAATAGGATATGGACAGCTTTCTGTTGAAAAGAGCAGTCACGGGGCACCTGGGTGGCTCAGTTGGTTAAGCGACTGCCTTCGGTTCAGGTCATGATCCCGGAGACCGGGGATCGAGGCCCACATCGGGCTCCCTGCTGGGCGGGAAGCCTGCTTCTCCCTCTCTCACTCCCCCTGCTTGTGTTCCCTCTTTCGCTGTGTTTCTCGCTGTCAAATAAATAAAATCTTTAAAAAAAAAAAAAAAGAAAAGAGCAGTCACTTTTGATCATACTATGCTTATTGATCTTATGTACTATTGTGGGGCAAGCATTATGCAATAAATGCTTGCATACAGTCTTATAAAGGGGCACCTGGCTAGCTCAGTGGGTGGAGCATACAACTCTTGGTCTCAGGGTCATGAGTTCCAGACCCATGTTGGGTGTAGTGATTATTTAAGTAAATAATAAAGACATAAACTTCAAAAACAGTCTTAAAAAATAATAATAGGTCCTGCTGTTTTAATAAGCTCCTCCCTTAAAGTGGGAAGATCATTTAATCCCAGCATCCACACCCACAAAAAATGATTCCTTTATTTAACCACGTTAGAAAGAAGACACTCCCACATGGCAAAAATACTATAAGCAAAGTCAAAAGGTTGTAAAAGGTGGGGAAAGAGTTGCAACTTGAATAACTAAAATCTAATTTCCCTGTTATACCTATTATAGGGCTCTTAGAAATAAAACAAAAACAGGCCATCTGGGTGGCTCAGTTGTTAAGCATCTGACTTCAGCTCAGGTCATGATCCCGGAGTCTCTGGATCAAGCCCAGCATCGGGCTCCCTGCTCGGCAGGAAGCCTGCTTCTCCCTCTCTTACTCCCTCTGCTTTTGTTTCCTCTCTGGCTGTGTTTCTCTCTGTCAAATAAATAAATAAAATCTTAAAAAAAAAAAAAAAAAAGCAAAACCAAGAAACAAACCCACTCATAACCAGGTAGAAAAATAAGCAAAGGATAGAAAAGACCATACATAGAAAAGTAATACAAAAGGCCTTATATATGAAAAGATGCTCAACCTTGTTCGTCAATGTAAGTTAAAATGACACTGAGAACTGCCCCTGGTGGGGCAGAGCCTGAGGTGGGGCTCAGTCCCACAACCCTGAGATCACAACCCAGGCCAAAACCAACAGCCAGACACCCAACTGACTGAGTAACCCAGACCCCAACATTTTTTTTTTTTTAAATGAGGAAGCTCTGTGAATGAGAACATGGAAAGATCTTCAAGCTCCATATAAGGGCAAAAGCAAGATTCAAAACAGTGAACTATATGCTACCTTTTGTGCAAGAGAGGGGAGATTATTTCTATGTGCTTATTGGCACATAAAGAAACTCTGAGATCAGATTAATAACAGTGGAGGAGGGGCGGATGAGAACCAGTAGCTAAGAGATGTCATAGGCAGGAGACCTTTGTGAAAATGTTTCTAACATCTCCTAATGTTTGAACCTTGGTAATGTATTGCGTATTCACTAAGTTAAATTTTAAAACAGTAACAAGTCTCAGAGAACTTTGCAGCTTTGTTAAGATGATGATGGTCTTGGGACAGGTGAATTTTCATGGTGAGTGACATAATTGTATGGCATAGATCATCCTGTATGGCTCCCTGATTGCTTCTTCTGCCCAAGTCTTGTCTCCCCAGCCAAACCTCCAGTCCTCACCTCTTCTGGACTGTCCCCATTGTCTAACCTGAGCACCCAGTAGGGGTCTGAGGACAACTTGTTGATTGATTAAGCCTCTCAGACTTTCATCTCTTTTCATCACGAACACTCCCTATGTATTTTCACTTCTTTCTTTCAAATAAATCAAAATGTTATGTGAAAGGACAAGGAAGGTAGAAAGTTGCCAGGGTAAATCGGGCCTCCTGAGAGTGTATCCTCAGACTAAAAAAAAAAGACAGTTTCCATCTCATTGATGAAAATGTGTTTGTTATTTAGTCAATTACCTATTGTATGTTGGATGGTATTTTCTGGTTCAAATGGCTGTCTGTATCAAATGCCAGCATTTAAAAATCGATTTCCTCTCCATAAAAAATCTATTTCCTCCACTCCTATTTCAATGTCAACAACTCTATTGTTAAAATCCTGAGTTGGTGTCTTTCCAACCAAAGGATAATGCAGCGGAGATGCTTGATTTTATGATACAAATGTGATCTCTTTTCTCCATGTGAGCTGCCTCCTGAAATATCACTTAGTGGAGAAGACACAAAAAGACATAAGAGCCCAGCGGGTGCCGTGCTCGCTGTTGGCTTTGGTAGCAGCCAGGACAACCAAGTCTGAAAGACTCCAGCTGAGGCTTCCAGATCCCCTCTAAGAGGTGGAAACCGGTCCTGCACCAGCCTCTGGAGGTGCAGTGGATCCCCCCTGCTGGAGCCGCAGAGAATCATTTGAGGGGCCAAGCGCTGTAGCCTGGTGTCTCACTGGAGCCTGGGTAGAAAGGACAGTTTACCGCCCTGCCCACCTGCTTTTTTTTTGTTGGGGGAGTCTGGGTGAACAGTGGAGGGTCAGGGGGTGTGGTCTGCTACACCCCAGGCTGGAGCCCAGAGGCCTAGCCTATATTGCACACCTCTGCTTCTCCAGAACAGAGAGAGCGCTGCTCAAGGCTAGCTCCCCATGGGTTTGGCACCCTCTTTCTTCCCACTTCTCTCTATCCAATGACAGAGAAGACTCCAGAACATACATACTTGGACAAGTTATTTGGGGGCAATAAATGAACCTGGCTGGGCCTTAGTTTCCTCTTTTGTATAATAATATCAAACTTTACAGCCTTTAGAAAACAATTTAGTAGTGTGCTAGAAAGTTAAATATATACTACTCAATGTATGTACTTCCCCAAGAGAAATTTAAAATCTTTGTCCACTGAAATACTTGTGTACAAATGTTTATAAGTGGCTTAATTTATAATAGCCAAAGACTAGAAACAACTCAAATGTCCATCAACAAATAAACTGAAAACACACTGTGATGTATTTATACAATAGAATACTACTCGGCAATAAAAGGAACAAATTATTAATGTTACATATATGCGCAAGCATGAACTTAAAAAGATCTCAAAAAGATTTTGCTAAATAAGCTAGACTATGGGGGCGCCTGGGTGGCTAAGTTGCTAAGCGTCTGCATTTGGCTCAGGTCATGATCCCAGAGTCCTGGGATAAGCCCCGAAATTGGCTCCCTGCTCAGCAGGAAGCCTGCTTCTCCCTCTCCCACTCCCCCTGCTTGTGTTCTTTCTCTAGCTGTGTTTCTTTCTGTCAAATAAATAAACAAAATCTTTAAAAAAAAAAAGTCAGACTATAATTCCATTTATATGAAATTCTGGAAAAAACAAAGCTAACCTGTGGCGTAAGAAATCAGAACAGTGGTTTCTTTGGATGTATGGACTGAGATGGGCAGAGAAAACTTTCTGAAGTAATGGAAATGTTCTGCATCTTTATTGAAGTGAAGGTTACACGAGTATCTTCATTTGTCAAAACTCATAGAATTGTACTTAAAATTTTGTATGTTTTATTTTCTATAAATGAAACTTCAATTTTAAACTATCTTTGAAAGAAAATACATTTGAAAAAATAATAGTATCTTATAGGATTGTTGTAATAACCAAATGAGTGAATATGTAAAATGTTTAGAGCAGCGGTGGGCACATTAGATCTCACCATGGAAGTATCTAGATAGTATTTATAGTATGAACATGTAGTATTTATATAATAGCAGCTTTATATAGTATTTGTAATTAATCTGAAATCTATGACTGTGGGACTTATATTCTAAAATCCTGTATGTCAGAATTTTCCATAAAGGAGTTGACATTGGATGAGGAGGAATTGCTTTACCATTGCCCTAATCTCTTAAGGAGTTGTGAGATTAATTGAAGTCCTGTACCTCTGCTACACGTGTATCTGACTAATAAGGACATAAATGTGAGTGGCTAAGTCATCCAAGTTAACTTTCAGACTTGAATTCAATAGCTGAGAAATGGTGCTTGGAGTCCAAATACCAAAGAAGGGCAGAATGAGGCAAGGGACATCACACACACAATTCTGTGATGGATGCTCATAGAGGCGCCAGAAAACATCCCATCAGATGTGGCTATTTAAACTGCCCCTGGGTGAGGCTGTCTGAGTCAGGAGAAAGAGCTTGACCACCTCGGTTTAAAAACTGGTTCCGTCCTTCTTACATGTGATATTGGGGATGTTACCTGAAGCCTGTTTCCTCATCTGTAAAATGGGGATAATACCTATCCTGTGTAGATTGGGGATCGATTATATGATAGAAACCACGTTTTTCAGAAATAAAACTATTGCTGATCTCCGTGGAAGGGGAACGCTGGTGATGCGAGGGTCTTTCTTAAGCATGCCTTCTCAAGAGCGGTATGGGAAGAAGGTCCCAGCTGTTCTTCTCCGCGTGAGGAAGGGGGAGAGATGCAGAAGCCCAGAGGAAAATCTGGGAGCGAGTGCCTGGGACCGGGCTAGATTCAGGGGCCGCTTAGAAAAAACGTGGATGAGGAACACCCCAAAAGGCAAATAAGGTAAGAGATGTCTAATGGAATGAAATACTGCACCCTACTGTATGTATAAAATCCCCTCTTTTCTTGGTCTCCTCTATAAGCCTTCAAAAAAAAAAAATCTACAAGATAAAGCTCTCATATACGTGGATTTTTTTTTTTTTTTCCAGTGAGAGGAATTGCTAAATCCTGCTTCAGGCCTGGCACAGGGAGGGAAGATAGGCTGCAAATACCCAAATCTGGGTTATCCGGGTGTCCCGCACAGTCCTGAGTGCAGGATATGCGGTCAAAAAATGACAGACGTTTTACGTCGTGTGTACACGGCGGGCGGAAGATCCTGCCTGGTTGCAAAGCTGGGGGCTGAGGTCAGAGATCCAGAGCAGGTGTTTCTATGACAACAAGGGCGCCTCTACGCCCTGCAGTGGGCGCGCGGAGTAGGGACGTGGCCGGGGTGGTCGCTGGTTTGCCACACCTGTGGACTAGCAAAACCGCCCTCTCTGGGTTGCAAATGCTTCCCTCCCACCCTCCACTTCTGCTTTGCGCGGATCACAGGCGCTGCTAAGACTGCACCGAGCGGCCTCTCAGCGGTCGCGCCCCGCCGCGACTCTCGCCCACGCCCTCCCCGGATCCGGCCCCCGGGGCCCACAACCCGGGCGGATGACAGGACCCTGCGCTCTGCGAGCTGTCCTCCCCGCAGCCCTCGGCCGGGGACTCTGGCCAGCCGCCCGCCGCCGGCCGGACTCCCCACCGAGCGAGCTGGAGAGGGCGCAGGGACTGCTCGCCAGCCCAGCGCTCACTCCCCAGGGGCCAGGCGGGGGGGTCAAGGTCTGGGCTCGGTTCGCTCGCAGCGCCGCCCCCTGGCGCGGAGCCGGCGAGAGCGTGCGGACGGCAGCAGCGCGGATCTCGCGCAGCCGGTTCCGCCGCAGCCGCCGCTGACGGGGCGGAGACTGGGCGCCCGCGTGGCCCCCGCGGCCGGCGGGGAAGGGTGGGAGCCCGCATCGCCGCGGGCCGCGAGTGCGGGCCGTGTACCACCCCGGGACCTGTGCTCTGCCAGGTCGGAACGGAGCGTTTTAGGTCGCAGACGGCGCTCCCGAGTTTGACTGGATTGGGGCAGCCATGTGTAAAACAGCGTCGCAGCCTCAGTGCCCTCAGCTGGTGATGCAGCCGTGGACGAGAGCCCCAGACCTTCTGCAGGCAGGCAGCACCCCCCCCCCATCCACCGAGGAAGAAAGTCAGGAGTCCCCGACCTCTCCCCGTGACCACTTACCATCCGCTTCTGCCCTGGCCCTCTGCGCCCTGAACCTGTTTTGAAGCTAAGCATGAGCCCTCCTGCCTCTGACACACCTACTGAGTGTGCATCTGTAGGGACCTAGGCTTGCTCTCTTGCCTTTGTCCTCCCCTACCCGCCCACCCCAGCCATCACCCTGCCTTCCCCAGTGACCCAGTCTCCCCTAGACCTTTCCTCAGCCCCGCCCCTCACTTTTGACCCTCACTACAGGTGAAGTTCGCTTATTCCCCCCATTCTCACCCTGTTTCCCTGTCTTCAGGACCTTGTGGTTATTTCTGGCTCCCCACTCCCCCTGGTCACCACTGTCCATCCTTAACAGGGATTTCAAACATTCCCCTTCCCCAAGGTCATCATGGTTCCTGACTCAGCCCCCTAGCCATCCTTGAACCTGGGATAACTGCCCCATACAGTGCAGAAGAGCATCTCCTGACACGGCCTGAGGGACTTTGTGTGACCTGCTGGTGTCCCCACTGGAGAGAGACTCCAGCTTCTGTCCTGTTCTGGGTTCCACGCCTTGCCTGTACCCTCACTTTTGCTCACAGAGCTGTCAGTGGAATCCAGACACCTGGCAGAAACTTCTCTCCCCCTATTTAGCTGCTTTTTCTACCCAAAAGGATGGAGCCCCATTTCTTAATCTCACCTGCTCCTGTGTATCCTGCATCTTCCAAGGATCTGCTGGGATGGTGGAGAAGGAGGGGAGGTTATCTCATCTTTCCCTCTGGCACACCTTGGGTTGCTATTTGGTCAGCTAAATATTCCCACCAAAAATTGGTAAAAGAAGCAAGAGCTGGTTTAATCCTCAGAGTCGGCTGCCCCTGTTTTCTGGAGTTTATGATGACAACATTGCCACTTTCTGAGCACCTACTGAATGTATTAATGGACACCCAGACAGGAAGATCACTACCCTTTCCCCTGGCTTAGCTAAATCCTAACCCTGCCATCAAGACTTAATTAAGAGCCCACCTTTATCACTTGCCATGGCTTTCTCTCTGTGTGAGTGCTGTCTCCAGAAAGAGACAGTGATGTCAACTCCATCCCTCTGATCAGCTCTGGTGTACCCCCAGCACATCCCAGCCAATCACAGGCCAAGAGATGGTGGGCTCCCCTTTCCAAGGGTACTTGGATTGTATGCTGTGAATGGGTGCCCAAGAAGATACGTGGATACAGGTCCCTCATACCCCATAAGACCCCCACAAAGCTGTTCTTGGCCGATTGGTGAGGACATACTGTGTCCTGCCTCTGGATGAAGACAGGAGTCCATCCTTTCAGGGATATACACTAAAATAGTACTTCTCTTATTTCCAGATTTTTTGCACTGGGAAAAGGCACTGGAGTAGAGTCCACCAGGGGCTGGCTAACTTTTGACTTTGCCAAGAAGCTCACTGACAGTAAGTACCATCTATCACCATCATTTCATTTATAAATAAAATTTAATTCTAATAATATGGGAATGAACATGATGCATTATGAACAGATTTTGCTTTTGAAAAAGCTTTTGTTTTGAAGTGTTTTGCAAACATAAAAATATTGCAAGAATAGTACAATGAACTTCTATATGTCCTTCCCTCAGATTTACGAAGTACTAACATTTTGCCATATTTGGTTTATAGTTCTCTCTCTCTCTCTCTCTCTCTACATACACACACACACAGAAAGAGAGAAAGCAGTCTCTATACAAATAAATTTATTACCTAAACCATTTAAAAGTAAGTTGTACATATGGCACTTCTTAACCCTAAAATACTGTAGTACTATTATTAAAATCAGGAAATTTAACATCTGTGATACAATACTATTATTGAATCTATGTACCTTCTTCAGATTTTGTCCCATGTCCCAATAATGTCCTCTCCCCCTGCTGCTGCAGCTCCCTCCTCGTCCCATTTCCTCCTCCCCTACTCCTTTTTCCTTCCTCTCTTCTTCCTTCTCCTGTCTCTTCTCCACTTCCCACTCCCTCCCCCCTCTTTGTCTTCTTTCTCCTCCTCCTAATAGCTATTGCTTTCTCTGGTCCGGGATCCCATCCAGGATCACGTACAGCTTTCAGCTGTCATTTCTCTTTAGTCTCCTTCAATCTGGAACAATTCCTCAGCCTCTCTTTGTCTTTTATGACACTGACTTTTTAAATTTTAAGTACAGGCCAGTTATTATGTAGAATATCCCTCAGCTGGAGTTTAACTGATGTTTCCTCATGATCGTATTATCCAGGCAGTGCATTTTTGCCAAGAATACCACAGAAGTGATGTGTCCTTTCTCAGTATATCACATCAAGAGGCACATGACATTGGTTTGTCCTATTTTGAGAAATGTTAATTTTGATCACTTGGTGAGAATGGTGGTGACTGTGTTTCCCCACTGTTAAATTACTATTTCTCCCTTTGGAATTAGTAAGTAATTTGTCAGGTAAATTAACAAGTCTTTTTAATGAAACAAAATGAGCTTTTTGGAAAGCTCATTTCATAGCCCCTATTTTCTTCATTTGCTCATGTCTGTTGAAAATATCTTTAAATCAGCAGTGACTGGGGCACCTGGGTGGCTCAATCAGCTAAGCGTCTGCCTTCAGCTCAGGTCATGATCCCAGGGTCCTGGAATCGAGCCCCGCATCGGGCTCCCTGCTCAGTGGAGAGCCTGCTTCTCCCTCTCTCTCTGCTGCTCCCTCTGCTAGTGTTCTCTGTCTTTCTCTCTGTCAAATAAATACATTTTTAAAAATATTAAATACAGGGTGCCTGGGTGGCTCAGTGGGTTAAAGCCTCTACCTTCGGCTCAGGTCATGAACCCAGGGTCCTGGAATCAAGGCCCACATAGGGCTGTCTGCTCAGCAGGGAGCCTGCTTCCTCCTCTCTCTCTGCCTGCTTCTCTGCCTACTTGTGATCTCTCTCTCTGTGTCAAATAAATAAATACAAATTTTAAAAAAATATTAAAAACAAACAAAAAATAAGACAAAACAAAAAAAATCAGCAGTGATCCATACACTGGCTCTTAAAAACCACTGAACAAGGATATAAGCAAATTCTTTATCTAACTACTTGAGTACTATATAAGCCATTTACTTCAGAGGAAAGAATGGTTTACAAGCAGGATCAATAAATAATACAATCAAATATGGTACACCTCTTTTATAGAAGGTCTCTGAACCTAACTTCTTATTTGCTAAAAACACAGGAGACAGAGGAACAAGCTGAACAACACAATGAGGAAACAATCACTAAATCCAAAATGTGGAACATTCTATAAGACAACTGGCCTGGAGGGGCGCCTGGGTGGCTCATTTGGTTAAGCGACTGCCTTTGGCTCAGGTCATGAGCCCGGAGACCTGGGATCGAGTCCCACATCAGGCTTCCTGCTTGGCGGGAAGCCTGCTTTTCCCTCTCTCACTCCCCCTACTTGTGTTCCCTCTCTGGCTGTGTTTCTCTCTGTCAAATAAAATCTTTAAATAAAAAAAAAAAAAAGAAAGAAAACTGGCCTGGGGCGCCTGGGTGGTTCAGTTGGTTAAGCCTCTTCCTTAGGCTCAGGTCATGGTCCCAGGGTCCTGGGATCGAGTCCCGAATCGGGCTCCCTGCTCAGTGGGGAGCCTGCTTCTCCCTTGCACTGTGCCTACTGCTCCGCCTGCTTGTGCTCTTTCTTTCTCCCCCTCCCGCCCTCCACCCCGTATCAAATAAACAAATAAATAAAATCTTAAAAAAAAAAAGAAAGCTGGCCTGTAATCTTCAAAAGGGCAATGTCTTGGAAAAAGAAAGGAGTGACTAATCAGGATTAAGTGATGCAGCAATTCATGAGCTTGAATCTAACTTTTTGAAAAAACTAGGGACAATTGGGGAAATTTTCATACAGACAATATTAGATGATACTATGGAATTATTGTTGGTTTTCTTAGGTATTATAATGGTTTTATAATTATATAAGGGAGTGCCTTTATTTTAGAATATGTATGCTAATGTGTTTAAGGGTAAAGTGGCATGATGTTTGCAGTTTACTTTCAAAAGTTTCAGCAAGGGGCACCTGGCTGGCTCAGCTGGAAGACATGCAACTCTTGATCTCAGGGTTGTGAGTTCAAACCCCACGGTGGGTGTAGAGATTACTTAAATAAATAAAAATTAAAAGGGGCACCTGGATGGCTCAGATGGTTGAGTTTTGCCTTCAGCTCAGGTCATGATCTCCTGGTCCTGGGATAGAGCTTCACGTAGGTCTTCCGGCTTAGTTTTCAGGGAGTCTGCTTCTCCCTCTCCCTTTGCCTCTCCCCTGCTCATGCTCTCTCCAACCCTCAACTTGTTCTCACTCTGTCTCCTTCAAATGAATAAATAAACAGAATCTTAAAAAAAGGTTCAGCAAAACTGATACATATATATATATATATATATATATATATAGAGAGAGAGAGAGAGAGAGAGAGAGAGAGAAAGAGCAAAGTTCCAAAAGGTTAAAAATTGTTGAAACTTGATAGAGAGTAGGGATGCTCATAGTGCTGTTCTTTAAACTTCTCTGTAGTTTTGGATTTTTGAAAATTCAAAGATTTGAAAGAATGATATATAGGTATAATTGTGATTAATAAAAATAAAACTCCCTTTAAACTGTTCCTGAATTTGTGGGGCACCTGTGTGGTTCAGTGGGTTGAGTGTCTGACTCTTGATTTCGGCTCAGGTCATGATCTCAGGCTCCTGGGATTGAACCCCACATGGGGTTCCAAACTCAGTGGGGAGTCTCCTTGTTTGCCTCCCTCTCTGCCCCTCACCCTGCTCACCCATGCTCTTGCTCTCTCTTTCTCATTAAAATAAATAAGTCTTTAAAAAAATAAGATGTTGCTGAATTTACAGTATTTTTTATTATTGTAAGTCCTCTGTACTAGTTTCTCTTCACTGTTACATTTGGAGAAGTTCCTCACTTTTTTATATTTAAGAAGGCTCCTGGGAAAAAACAAAAAAAACAAAAAAAAGAAGGCTCCTGGGGATGCCTGGGTGACTCAGTCATGAAGTGTCTGCCTTCCGCTCAGGTCATGATCTCCGGGTCCCAGGTTCAAGCCCCGCATCTGGCTCCCGGCTCAGCAGGAAGCCTGCTTCTCCCTCTCTCACTCCCTCTGCTTGTGTTCCCTCTCTAGCTGTGTTTCTCTCTGTCAAATAAATAAATAAAATCTTTTTTAAAAAAAAGAAAAGAAGGCTCCTAAGTCAGCCTTTCTGGAAAGTATCTGGGTAATATATGAAACATCCGGGGCGCCTGGGTGGCTCAGTTGGTTAAGCGACTGCCTTCAGCTCAGGTCATGATCCTGGAGACCCAGGATCGAGCCCCACATCGGGCTTTCTGCTGGGCGGGAAGCCTGCTTCTCCCCCTCTCAGTCCCTCTGCTTGTGTTCCCTCTCTGGCTGTGTTTCTCTCTGTCAAATAAATAAATAAAATTTAAAAAAAAAAAAAAAAAGAAACATCCTACAAAGTTCATATCAACTTTGACTTGAGTATTTATCCAAGAAAATAACCATGCACTTCTGTAAAGATTCAGCAATAGACTTGTTCCTCCCAGTGTAACAATACATCAGTGAAGAAATTGTGTATCATTTAAATGCACAACTCTTTATTGCTGGTTAAATAAACTATGGCCCAACCACCTAAAGAAAGGAATATGGCACAAGCATTGAAAATGTTGTGAGATCAACCATGTGCTGACAGTTGTTGAGGCTGGATGACTTGTATATAGGAGCCCATTATTTTTCCTTAATTAAAAAAATTCCAGAATAATGTTTAACAAGTGGAAATATATTGGCACAGTATACTTAGCTTATGAAAAAAATAGTATGCACTGTCTAATCCTATTTTTGTTTTAAAAAACTGGGAAAATGTATATCCTATTCAACCTTGGTTATCTTTTCTGGTTGGAGTGACAGTTTTTATTTTCTCTTATTTCAATTTTCTAAAATTTATAGAGCAGGCATGCATTGCTTTTATATTAAGGAAGAACAATAAAAGTGATGTTTGAAAGAACGTCACTGAATTACCGGAGTATTTTCTCCTGCCTAGTAGGACGGAGCCCCACTGAGGGTCTCCGGGGCCTCACCCAGAGGTGGGACCTTCCCTGGCCACAAGGTGGCAGTGCTACTCGCTGAGGGCGCCTCCTTCCATAGAGCACCCTCGGCCGCACCCCTCCATCCTCTGCCTCCCCCTAACCCCGGCTCCCCTCTTACTGTGAAAACACAAAAACACTCCCAGAAAAAAAGGACAGCCTGGTGTATTCGGGGGCTCCTCCGCTCTCTACACCTAGGTTAGGGGTGCAAACAGTGCCAGCCGTGAAGATGGCACTTTGGGAACCGTTCCTTTCCTTGGGGATACTGGGCAGAAAAGCCTTCCCCGCAAACAGTTGTCTAGGTAGATGTGGCAGAGCCACCAGATAGAGAGAGAGAGAGAGAGAGAGAGAGAGAGAGAGAAGGTGTTAAGAATGTATTCTGCATGTTTTACTGATTGTGTCATTTTTCTTGTTTGTGTGTGTATTAATATTTAGAACATGTTCTTTTATTTCAAAACAACAATATGGATAGAGTGATGAAGAAAACACAATATTTACTTCATATCCATTTCTATGGGTATTTTCTTCTGCTTTTCAGTCCACACATTGTTCATCATCATATTGGAAATCCTTTCTATACCTTCCTTTGGAGCAGGATCAATGCACCATACAGATATAATTTCAGCTAGCAAATAACTTAACCAATATGAACTGTATTGAATAATGGTATCCTTTTGTGTATGTCTTGTGGGCTTCTAAAAAAGTGCTTTATCTACAAAACAATAATATAACTGTATTTATAAAGTTGTTTTCCAATTAAGAAAATGTCTAATAATTTATAAAAGTGGACATTTGCACAACTTTTAAAATAATTCATCTAGTGGTTTAAAGTATAAAAATGAATGTTTTTAGTACATTCATAGAGTTCTGCAACCATCTCTACGATCAATTTTAGCAGTCCTTATACTGCTGTCTCCATTAGCACTCAGTCCCCATTTCCCCTCACATTCCCTCCCAAGACCTCAGCAAGCACTAATCTGCTGTCTACAATTTTACCTGCTCCAGACATTTCATATAAATGGAATCATACAACATAGGTTCTTTAGTGACTGACTTGATGTTATGTTTTCAAGATTCATCCATGTTGGGGCACCTGGGTGGCTCAGTCAGTTAAGCATCTGCCCTTGGCTCAGGTTATGATCCCAGAGTCCTGGAATGGAGTCCCACCTTGGGCTCCCTTCTCAGTGGAGACTCTGCTTCTGCCTTGCCCTTTGCTGCTTCCCCTGCTTGTGTGCCCTCTCTCTCTGTCTAATAAATAAATAAAATCTTTAAAAAAAGGATTCATCCATGTAGTCACATACCAGTAATTAAGTCCTTTTTATTGCCAAATAATATTCCATGGTAGGAAATTTTACTTGTCCTGCAATTGATGAATATTTGGGTTGTTTCTACTTTTTTGGCTATTATGAATAGCCAGGCACTTGTTGTTATCTGTCTTTTTGGTCATAGTCATTCTACTAGGAGTGTATTGGTATGTCATTGTGGCTTGATTTGCATTTCTGTGATGGCTAGGGGCCATTTGCATCTCTTCTTTGGTGAAATGTCTATTCAGTTGCTCATTCTTTAGGTGGATTATTTGTCATTATAATACTGGATTGTAAGAGTTCTTTTTTTTTTTTTTTTAAGATTTTTTATTTATTTGACAGAGAGAAACACAGGCAGAGAGGGAACACACAGGCTTCCCGCCGAGCAGGCAGCCCGATGTGGGGCTCGATCCCGGGTCTCCAGGATCATGACCTGAGCCGAAGGCAGTCGCTTAACCAACTGAGCTACCCAGGTGCCCTAAACTTTTTTTTTTAAGATTTTATTTATTTATTTGACAGAAAGAGATCACAAGTGGGCAGAGAGGCAGGCAGAAAGGGGAGGTAGCAGGCTCCCTGCTGAGCAGAGAGCCCAATGCGGGCCCTGATCCCAGGACCCTGAGATCATGACCTGAGCCGAAGGCAGAGGCCTAACCCACTGAGCCACCCAGGCGCCCTAAAATATTTTTTAAAAATTAAAGTAAAAAATAAAAAGATTTTAAGTAATCTGTACACCCAGAATGGGGCTTGAACTCACAACCCTGAAATCAAGAGTCTCATCAGTCAGGCTCCCTAGATCTTTATAAAGTTAACATATGTAACATAACACTAATTCTACTCTATGCTATTTACCCAAGAGAAATGAAAATATATATCCACAGAAAGATTTGTACATGAATTTTGTAGTAGTTTTATTTGCAGTAAGCAAAAATCAGAAACAACCCGATATCCATTGACCAGAGAATGGGTAAATAAATTGTGGCATGTTCAATACAAATTAAAGACAAGTCAATAATTTAAAAGAACAAATTATTGATACACACAACATGCACGAATCTTAAAAATACTATGCCGAATGAAAGAAGCCAGACACAAAAGGGTACATACTGGATGACTTCATTTATATGAAATTCTGGAACAATCAAAACTAAGCTAGGTCAGTGGTTTCCTTGGGACAAAAGAGGAGGGAGGACTAACTGCAAAGAGGCTTTAGGGAACTCTGTCCATCTTCCTTGGAGTGGTTGTTGTATGTGTATATACCTTTGGAAAAATTCATCAAGCTGCTTTTAATGTACTTGATGTGCCTTAAAATTAATAGACTTAAAATGGGTACATTTTATTATATCTACATCATACTCAATAAAGTTGATTAAAAGATAAGTCCACACTCAGGAGTTGGCTATTATAAGAGCTTCAGGTCTCTCTATATCTTATCTGTCTCAGGTACTTCACTGATTATCATAATGAATATTAGAAATGGGTTTTCATTAAAAACTTATACGGGGTGCCTGGGTGGTTCAGTTGGTTAAGCGACTGCCTTCGGCTCAGGTCATGATCCCGGAGACCCGGGATCGAGTCCTGCTTCTCCCTCCCTCACTCCCCTTGCTTGTGTTCCCTCTCTGGCTGTATTTCTCTCTGTCAAATAAATAAAATCTTAAAAAAAATCTAAAACCATAAAGATTATAATCAATAAATTAGTAAATGCCTCTCTCTGTATTGTTATGAGGAGCCAATGTGATAACATATATTTGGCAAATATACCTTTGATGGACTTTACAAGTTAAGTCTTGGCTTTAAGTCCGTGTCGTCGTGTCATGTCCCCCCGCCCTGGGCTTTCAGATTTCCAGCCCCCTTACAATCCTGACTTAAAGACCTAAGAGGTCCCTCTGGCTATCCCACTGAGTGCCTGGATGGAATTGAAGTTGACCTTTACCTCTTTCCTCTTTTTTGCTTTTTGCTTTATTTATTTATTTATTTGACACAGAGAGAGAGATCACAAGTAGGCAGAGAGAGAGGAGGAAGCAGGCTCCCTGCTGAGCAGAGAGCCCGATGCAGCCTCTATCCCAGGACCCTGAGATCATGACCTGAGCCAAAGGCAGAGGCTTTAACCCACTGAGCCACCCAGGCGCCCTGTTTTTTGCTTTGACTGTGGCTTTTTGCTTTGACTGCCCTGGGAGTTTGTAAGCAGGCAAGACAGCTGCCCTGCACTCACGCAGCCCTTGCTATGGACTGGCTGTTTGCGTACCCCCCTCAGCTTCATATATTGAAGCCCTAACCACATTAGGGTATGGTGTTTGGAGGTGGAGCCTTGGCCAGCCTCTTGGGCTGAGAGGAGGTCGTGGAGGTGGGGTCACTCATGATGGAATTCGGAATTCGTGTCTTTGTGAGATGATGAAGAGACCAGAGTGTGCTCGCCTCTTCCCAAACATCACCACCAGGTGATGGTGACTGCCAGCTAACCAGGTGACTGCCTGGTTAGCAAAAAGGTGACTGCCAGCTAACCAGGACTAGGACCCTCACCAAGACCACAGCCATCCCGGCAACCTGATCTTAGGCTGCCCAGCCTCCGAAGCTGGGAGAGATACCTGTTTAAGTTGCCCAGCCTGTTGTAATTTGTGAAAGCAGCGTGAGCAGATTAAGACAAATGTCATCCTGGCAAATAGGAGATGAACTGTGACCCTTCCTCTAAAGTCTCAACTACATTATGTCTCCTGAATTTAGACAAATTCCTCCTGAATATTCCAAAGCCACCATACTGCTTTGTACCCATTTCCAGAATCCCAGGGAGGCCCACCCAGCCTTTTCAGGCCCCTGTAACCAATGCCCCTGCTCTCCAGTGATCTCTAACCCGCATCCAGATGTTCCTCTGACCTCAGCCTTGTACCACCAGGTTGTCCAGACTGACCCTGCCTGACTCCTTGTCTCTTCCTTAAACTTTGAGCATAGAGACCTGAAACTTTCCAGATTCAGCTGCGAGAGCATAACCCCTCCTCAGGGCATCGCCAAACCTTAGAAGCCACCCTCCCACCATGTCCAGCCCACCCAAGACCCAGGCGTCTCGAGTGTCTCTCTTAAGGTAAAAAGAAAACAGCGTCCTGGGTAATTGAACGTCCTGTCCTGAGCTTTTTTCGCCTGACCCTGTAAGTTATCTTGAGCAGTGGTTAGGAGTGGCTGGGCCTTCGTGTTCTTTCCCACCGAGAGAGTAGAACTAAAGATCCCCAGCAACAGCGATTCCCATGAGCTCTGTGGCGATTGTGCGATTGTGCAGGCTGCCCATTGTAACCTCACCTCCCAGCATGTGGGCTGCGTAGACCAGAGCTAGGGAAAGTTAAAGCTGCCCAGACCCAGGGATCAACACCGTTGACTGTGGCCCCTGTCCTTCCACAATGTTTTTTTTGGGCAGAGGAAAATATAAGGACTTGTTTCTGAGTGTGTGTTGGGGTGGTAATATTTTTTTCTTTTAAAAAGACTGGGATCATATTCTTTCAATTCAACAAGTAGTCTTTGATTACCTACTATATGCTGGGCACTCTGAGACCACTGAAAAATAATTCAGCAGCTTGCAGTTTTTTGCTTAAAAGCATAAAATCTTTCCATGTCAATACATAACGATCTGTCATTATTTTTTTCTATCATTGTAAAACTTTAGCACACTTAGCGCTTTAGTACATTTTCTGCTCTGACAAATAAGGAATTGATCGAAGTACTTCTGGCTATTTCTATCACCATTATTGGGTGGGACGCAATGAACAGATTTCCTAATGCTAGGGAATTAGACGAAAGCAGGGTTATGAATTTATGTTGCAGAATCTTTCTCCCCAAGGGGATAAAACATATTTTTCAGTTTCACTTTCTATGGTGGATCTGTAAGAAGTATTAGGTTGGTACAACTATTTTTGATCTATTGGGATAGCTGATACTAAAAGAAATTTGATGAGTTTGGGGGACAACATGGGGGCGGGAGAGGGCTGAAGAAAATAGGCCCTGAGCACCTAGGACATTGGAGGTCGTGCAAAGGGCCATAAAGTCTGTGAGATTTTAAGCAGGAGCCAGACTGGAATTCTATTTTTTCCAGTTTTATTGATATATAACACAGTATTATGTTTAAAATGTACAACATAATGATTTAATAAAGATATATACTATGAGATGATTACCATGTTAAGTTTAGTTAATACCCATCACTTTACATTGTTACAACTTTGTTTTTTGTGACCAGATCTTTTAAGATTTACTCTTCACAACTTTCAAATATACAACACAGTATTGTTAACTATAGTTGCCACATTGTACCTTATGTCCCCAGGACTTATTTATGTTATAACTGGATGTTTGTACCTTTTGACCCCCTTTCCCCATTTCCCCCACTCCCTACACACTGGCTCTGGCAACCACCAATCTGGTCTCTATTTCTGTGAGTTTATTTTAGAATCCATATGTAAGTGAGATGATCCAGTTTCTTTTTCTTTCTTTCTGACTTATTTCACTTAGCATAATATCCTTGAGGTCCATCCATGTTGTTGCAAATGGCAAGATTTCCTTCTTTTTGTGGTTGAATAATATTTCTTTTTTTTTTTTTTACTTTAAATTTATTTTATTTTTTCAGTGTTCCAAGATTCATTGCTTATGCCCTACACCCAGTGCTCTATGCAATAGGTGCCCTCAGTACCCACCACCAGGCTCTCCCATCCTGCCACGCCCTCCCTCCAAGTCCCTCAGTTTGTTTCTGTGTCCAAAGTCTCTCATGTTTCATTTGTCTCCCTGAATTACCCTACTTCCCATTTACTTTCCTTCTCCTACTGTCCTCTATATTACCCCTTATGTACCACAAGTAAGTGAAACCATGTGATACTTGACTTTCTCTACTTGGCTTATTTCACTCAGCATAATCTCTTCCAATCCAGTCCATGTTGCTACAAAAGTTGGATATTCATCCTTTCTGATGGAGGCGTAGCATTCCATTGTATATATGTACCACATCTTCTTTATCCATTCATCTGTTGAAGGGCACCTTGGCTCTTTCCACAGTTTGGCGATTGTGGCCATTGCTGCAATGAACATTGGGGTACATATGGCCCTTCTTTTCACTACATCTGTATCTTTGGGGTAAATGCCCAGTAGTGAAATTGCAGGGTCATAGGGTAGCTCTATTTTTAAATTTTTATTTTATTTTATTTTATTTTATTTTATTTTATTTTATTTTTTTTTTGTTACTAAATTTTTTTTTCCAGTGTTTCAAGATTCATTCCCCATTCCCCACACCCAGTGCTCCACACTTTAGGTGTCCCCAGTACCCACCACCAGGCTCTCCCATCCCTCCACCCCCCTCCCTCCAAGTCCCTCAGTTTGTTTCTGTGTTCAAAATCTCTGTTGTTTCGTTTCCCTCCCTAGATTACCCTAGTTCCC
>PITA01018500.1:0-39688 GCA_004023965.1 Spilogale gracilis
AAATTCATTAAGATACTGGCTAAATTTATTGGAACTTGGCAGAGTTATTCTGGAAGAATATGGACATCTATATGGATGAATCATCAAGTCAGGCAAAGTAGTAAAGAGAAAAAAACCTAATTACTGTTATTTTAGAAAATTCCATGTTTTATGTTGATCAACCAGAAATAACACATTTTTAAGTGACTAATAAGCTCATCTACAAATTGGAAGACAAGAGATGACCAACCAGAATGATCTTTTGGAAGTTCAAAATAGTGAAGTAAATTAGAAACACAAAATGTGTTAAACAATGAGTTCAGATTAAAAAAATAAACAAATGAACTGAGATCAAGAGCTCTTATGTATAACACCACTACTGTCAAATTCCCATGGAAATGGTCAAAAATAAAAAAATAGGGAAAAACTTTTTATCAACATTGAAAATTAGATGTATGGATTCTTATTTCATACCATAAACTGGAAGAACAGTGCAAAAAATGATTAAGAGATACATGTCTTACCATGTATTAATATATTATAAAGCAGTATCTCTAAATAATTTACTGGAGCTTGAATAAAAAGTCAGATCAAAGGATTAGAATAGAAAGTCTGGAGACAATTCTAAGCGTATAAATGCCTATCTTATAGTTTAGAAGCAGTGGACAAAAGATGAATTATTCAATACATGTGATGAGAACCATGGAAAAACATGTTGAAAAAAGAAAAAACCCTTCTATCCTACCTCCTTCATTGAACAAAGTACATCCTAGGTGTATGAAGACGGAAAATCCAGGAGGAAATTTGATGCCTTTATGACGTTGAATTGGAACCCTTAAAACAGCCTAGTGATTTTGATATATTTATCTAACCAGCTTCCTTTTCCCTCTCTCAAACCTTCCTTTCAGGGTCTCCAAATCTTTGTGTCCATTACTCAAATTATGATCTGTCTCTCACAGAAAAAGAGAAGCCACCATTTGGGTAAAATTTACTTATTTATTATTTTTAAAAAAGATTTATTTATTGTAGAGAAAGAGAAAGAGAGCTTGAGTGGGAGAGGGGAAGGAGATGGAGAGAATCTCAAGCAGACTCTGTGCTGGGCAGGGAGCCGGAGTTGGGGCTCTATCTCAAGGACTGTGAGATCATGACCTGAGCTGAAACCAAGAGTCAGACCCTTAACTGACTGAGCCACCCTGGCACCCCAAGTTGGGTACTGTTTAAACTGTTGGAAATAGCAAAAACAACTCGAAAACAACCCAAAGAAATAAAACATAAAACACAATGAACAAATGATCAGTTTACCTATATAAGCTCACATGTTGTTTTACTCTTTTCTTTTGCTTCCATGGAACTGGTGTCTCTCTTCTCACAGGCCAGAATTTTTTTTTACCCTTTGAGTCTCATCTCTTCCTGTGGTCTGAAGTATATAATGATGTCCATCCCTCCACTCTCTACTCTATCTTCAATATCTTTTTCTCTGTTAAATTTTTCCAATCAGCACAAGATGGTTTAGTCACTTTCCTCCTAAGCAAATTGTATGTATATGTGTCTCCTGTTTCTCTTCTCCTATTTACACACTTCAGAGAAAGTATTTTCTCAGTGTCCTCATGTCTCTTTCATGCCTGCTCCTATTTGAATCTCCCCACCCTGCATTTCACCACAAAACTGCTCTCACCTAAAGATAACTTCCCTTTGGCTAAATCTAATGAACACTTTTTTCTTAGAAATTATCTTTTTTGTTTTCTTTTATTATAGACTTGTTTTTAAGTTTAAAAATGTAACATATGTGGTATAAAGAGTTTGAGTCTGCTGCTCAAAAAAGTTTCAGAAAGTGAATATACCAGAGTTACCACTGTTCAGAAAAATTTGTAGAACATTACTTGTTGCTGGAATCCTGCTGTCCATTCCCATTTTCTAGAGGTAACCCCTGTTAGGTCTTCTCTCATCACATATTACTTTTGCCTATTTATAAAATATGAATCTAAACAATATGCACTCCCCAGAATCTAGCTTCTTTCATTCAGTGTGTGGCAGGAGAGTCATCCATATCATAGGTTTCATTTTTATTGCTGAAGAGTATTCAGTTGCATGAAAATCTCACAGTTTATTTATCTATTGTCACATCTGTGGGTTATTTCCAGTTTTTAGCTGCTCTAAAGAAAGCTTCTATAATAGAAGTGGAACCTTTGAGAACCCATTATTAAGCTTTTATACCTTTCTCTCTCAGGCTCCAGTAGCTCCTTGTATGTGTATTTCAGTTTCTGCGTAGTATAATTTCAGAGATGTGATAGGTTCAATTCTCTGTTTCCTAAGACTGGTTTACAAAAGAATTTTTTTTTTCTGTTCCCTTGTTCATTTTCTTTCCTTTTCTAACTTCTTTGTTTCCTGCTGTTTTTTATAGCATTTCCAACAGGAGTAGAACCCCCATTGTAAAAAAAGAAAGAAAGAAAGAAAAATCTTATAGGTTAAAAAACGTGCTATTGGACAAGACTGGAATTATAATTAAATATTAAGCCAAAATTCTCTTCTACTGTGGATTACCTCTGACTGTCTCTAATATCAGCATTATAATGGATTTTTTTGTGTTTGATTGTGGACTGAATGAAATTCTGCCAATTCTGTTGTATATGCTCTTTTTGCTTAGTCATACCTGTGTCTAATACTTTTCTCTGGTTCACTTTTGCCTTAGGAATTTTTTCCTTGTAGATGAGACATAAAATTCTATGAAAATTTTCATCTTTTTTTTCTTATTTCTGTAGAAGCTGTAAAACAAAAGGAATTATTTTTTACTTTTTAATTCTCAAGAGGGAGGACAGCCCTCAGTAGGTCTGAGTGTATGCTCTTGTCTTAGAGATTTATTAGAAAAATTTCTGTTTTACTGCCTCATCAGAAGTTACCAAGCATCTAAGGACAATCCCACACACAAGGTTTTGGGGGATATGGAGGGCCTTTGAAAAGGGTCATTGGGGCTCATGTTGGGGATTGTGGAGGAGGAAGAAAGCCCAGCATAACAGAGAGACAGTTAGCTTTTCTGAGACTGGGAAGGAGATGGGTTTGGAGGATCCATGAGTATCAGAGGTATAAATAAAAGCCCTGTGTGCTGCAGGGACCCCATTAGGCCAGTGGCCTAAGGATGGTTCCAGACTCAGTGGTGGGCTGCTGAAGCCAGGATCTGAGTCTGAGCCTGTTTGAGTAGAGGGAGTCATGATGAAGGGCTTCAGTGGACAGCTAGGAGAGCAGTATCTGATGGACAGAGGGGAGTGAATGTCAGCAGTGGTATCATAGTAGAAGGTGACAAGCATGTCCATATCCCAGTCCCCCAAATCTGTGACTCTGATACTTTACACGACAAAAGGTACTTTGCAGGTGTGGTTGGTAAAGGATCTTGAGGTGGGGAGTTGATGTTGGATTTATATGGGTGGGTCCAATGTCATTACATGGGTCCTAATGAGGGAACGAAGGAAGCAGGAGAGGCAGTGGTAGAGATGTAAGGTAGAAACAAAGGTAGGAGTGATGAGATTGCTGGCATTGAACGTAGAAGAGGGCCATGAGACAGAGAGTATGGACAGCCTCTAGGAGCTGCAAAAGGCAAGGAAAGGCCTCCTAAAGTAATGCAGCTGCACCAACACCTTGATTTTGACCCTGGATCCCATTCTGGCCTTCTAACCTCCAAACCTGTAAGATAATAAATTTGTGTTGTTTTAATCCACTAAGTTATTGTCCTCTATTATAATGGTAGTAGGAAATGAATAGGTGGTCATGGTGGCCTAAGAGTCAAACTTGTCCCTCATTTTTTGGGTTTCCCAGAGGTCCATCTGAGTTTGAGTTTGTCCTAAGGAAATAGATCTTTCCTGACCTCCAAACAAAGAAAGAAAGAAACAAACAAAACCCCCCAAACCAAAAATACCACACCCACAACAATAACAAGAGAGAGCAAAGATCTTATCATTCTAATGACTGGAGGTTAGAATCAGCTATAATTTTTTTTTAAAGGTTTTATTTATTTATTTGACAGAGAGAGATCACAAGTAGGCAGAGAGACAGGCAGAGAGAGAGAGGAGGAAGCAGGCTCCCTGCTGAGCAGAGAGCCCCCCGACACAGGCCTCAATCCCAGGACCCTGAGATCATGACCTGAGCTGAAGGCAGAGGTTTAACCCTCTGAGCCACACAGGTGCCCTATAATTTTATTAAAGAAAAAAAAAGCAATGTTTTGTGTAATGGTATTATGACTCATATGAGCCTCTCAGTGTGCAAGAATTATGACTCAAAGCAAGCATCATATGAGTCTCAAAGGGTTAATCCTTATGTCCTTAAAATTTCTCTATATTAAAAGTTTAACTGGTATGTACTGGTAGGAAGTATTTGACTAATTACAATGATGAGATCTCTAACAGGTATTGCTATAATCTTAGCAGCAGAAAGTTCTCTTGCCCTGCCGTGTCATTGCTGCAAAGTATTTGCAGTGGGAAACAGGAAGAACAGTTTGTAGTGCTTCTTTGGATTTCAGGGAAAAGAAGGGGGAAGTCCTTTCAAAGAAACTTCTGGAAGTTAGGGAGATAACACATAGCTTTCACCATAGCAGAACAAAAATAGCTCTTCCTACCAAGAAGAAAGAATCATTCTTTCCCTCTTCTAGGAGTAAGCAGTTCTGGCCTAGGGCAGAGTTGGAAGGTACAGAGGCAGAAAGAGACAGAGACAAAAGACTGGAGGCACTGATAACAAGAGTGACAAGAGCACATGTTCTGCAGTTTGTTGAGAGCTCTTTGGATTGACTAATTTCAGAGGAAGCCTAGGCCATGAAACAAGTGTGTACCCAAGCTGCATATTATGTCTGAAGAAAATGACCCAGAGAGAAAGTTTTAGAAGACACTTAGTCAGGAAAAATGAAGATTGTGTATGGGGAGGCAAGGAAATGACAGTAGACTTGGACAAGTGTATGTCCCTGATGGTAGTGACTAAGTAGAAAATGAAATCCTTAAAGACAGGTCCTAGGAATTTAGTTCAACAGGAAGATATCATTAAGCTTTACAATTATGGGTGACTGTTTTTTTCCCATTCTCCAAGGTTCTGAAAGTGGTCATAAAGGTTTTTAATTAAAAAGTTGGTTGGGGGGCGCCTGGGTGGCTCAGTTGACTGAGCAACTGCCTTTGGCTCAGGGTCATGATCCCAGAGACCCGGGATTGAGCCCCACATCGGGCTCCCTGCTCGGCGGGAAGCCTGCTTCTCCCTTTCTCACTCCTCCTGCTTGTGTTCCCTCTCTGGCTGTGTTTCTCTCTGTCAAATAAATAAATAAAATCTTTAAAAAAAAATTTGGTTGGGAAAACTATTTTTCAGAAGACACTGCCCTCTATTCCTTTGCTTCTTTCTTCCATCTACCAGTAGAGTCTTGGGAGACAGTCTTCTATCTCCTTGTCTGAATCTCCTTTTTTCCTCATTGTCATATTGAATCTTCTTTAGAGGCTCATTGTAGCAGACTCAGACTGTACAGTGTGAAAGCTGTAGATAAGGTCCCAAAGACATTATCAGGTGTTTATTGGGGTGTTTTGCTGAGTCTTCTTAGGCATTTGCAGATATCCATGCTGGTCTTCCTGCTTGAAAATCTCTGGTGAAATGATGGAATGTTAGGAAGGATGCAGAACTTGAATAGCAGTGAAGGCCCCTCTCTGTGATTGTTGCCTCCTACCATGCAGAGCAAGAGTAGTTGGAGTCCTGCCCTATTGGAAATATCTAGAGCTTACAGCTGATTTTTAGGGGAGAATGACACCACAGATAAGGTAAATGAGCAGATTATTAACTAAGGGAGCTCCTGCTGCCTTTATTTTCCTTCCCTTAGTGAATCCCAACCCCCCTGCTCATTTTCCATAACTTTAGGAGTGGAGGAGCCCGGAGCCAGAAAGGAATTCAAACAGATACTCTTAGGCTTTTTGTTCCCAGAATCCTACACCTTCCAAGGGAGTAAATGGTCATTTGACTTGGCAGTGTCTTTCCATCCATGGTCTTTTATTTGGATTCAATTTCCAAATAAGATGTTACATCCCTATGGATGTGGTCTGAGACTTTTTTTGTTTTTTTTTTTCATCCTGTTCAAGGGTGGTGAGTATGCTGCAGGAGAACAAGGTGAGTCTTCACATCCTCACCCATGATGGTGAGGGTCTCCATCAGCATAAAAACACATCGAAGTTGTGCTAGGCCAGGTCATCTATTTTAAGCAAGAGAGAGAGGTTCATATTTTCTGTAAGTACCACTTTGAAATATCCAAGGGTAGAGCCAGTAATAGAACCTGGAATGGTGATCTTGACCACCATCTTGACCAATGGTGATCTTGATCTTATTACAGAGGTAGTGTCGGACAAAGGCCCTGGAGCCAATCACTTGATGAGTAGGATGGATTTGAGACTGGCTTGGAGTTGATTTTCTAGGAACTGAGAGGCAACTTGATAGGAAGAGTAGAGGCAGGTTCTTAATCTTTATCTTATACTTACACCTTGTGTGCTTAGCCTCTAGCAAGATTCTGACCTTTTTGGTGTGGGGTTGAATGTAGACCCCCTTATGGATGTGTGGCACTCTGGATAAATGCTACAACAGTGAAAAGAGCTGAGCTCCCGTCATGATCCCAAGGACAGAGCTCAAGGGGGGCGCTGGAAGACACTTCCTGCTGCTCTGTTAGGGCGCATGGAGTCTGCCTTTAAGCCCCTGCCGAGTTCTGTCATCCTTCCCAAGGCAGCCCTCAGAGTCCTAGGGAACTGGGCTGAGCACATTCTGGGAACAAAATATATACGAATGACAGTGGATGTTTACTAAATTCCTGAGACATCAAGGAGAAACTGACACTAATTTTTCTTTTTCTTGTTGCTGCCCTTGTCTCAGAGTGTGAGCGTTCAACTTTGATTAAAATGTGCCCTTTCCAACCATCAGTTTATTTGTGCTTTAGTCAAGAAAGACAAATCCCTTAGAAGATGTTATCAGGCTGATGCAGTAAGAACTATTATGGATGTGTGACAATTTCAAGACACAGAGCTATGGTGGAGCTGATGCATTGCTGCTCATCATTCAAGAGCATTGGTGCAAGTCTGGAAAATGAACAGATTCTTATTAACCCTGTTATTTGCATCAGCATTGATAAGCCCCTCTTTTTTTCTTTTTAAGATGGGGTATTCATCTCCACATTTATGTGCAAATTGTTTTTCCAGGACTCTTATTACAATTTTTGTCAGACACTCATGTGATAAGCCCAAGATATTTCTGAGTATAGTTTTTATTTATAAACAAACTAGCTCTAATTTGTGTAGGACTATACAGCCTGCATAGAAAAAGCAAAGGACTATGAAAGAAATGACTGGACTCCATTTTCTTCATCTCCACTTATGGATTTGATGTCCAGCTGCTCATAGTGACCCATGTATTCTGGTATTTTGTCTTCCATATTTGTAAATAGGATAAGTGATGATTCCACTTCACAGAGTGAAGTAAAAATGAAGTTTGTTGAAAGCAAGGAATCTGGTAATTGCTTTGCATAGATAAAGCAACAAAACCAATCCAGGGGCGCCTGGGTGGCTCAGTTGGTTAGGTGACTGCCTTCGGCTCAGGTCATGATCCTAGTGACCCAGGATCGAGTCCCACATCGGGCTCCCTGCTCAGCGGGAAGCCTGCTTCTCCCTCTATCACCCTCCCTGCTTGTGTTCCCTCTCTGGCTGTGTTTCTCTCTGTCAAATAAATAAAATCTTTAAAAAACCAACCAACCAACAAACAAAAAAAACCAATCCAGTGCTCATCAAGTCAGTCCTTGGAAGAACAAAGGCTTGTGTTCTAGAATTGCCCTGTTAAAAGAGCAGTGTTCAAAATCACAGGTGCTTATTTTTCAGTGGAATTTCAGAACTTTCAGAACTTCAACTGAAAAGGGACAACTTTGATTTTCAGTGTTCTTATGGAATAGTCATCTGGAGAATATATCCTATCAAAAATTATAAAAAATGTCTCTTAAAATATATTTTAAAATGGCTAAGCTAATAGCAAAGTAAGGAAAATCATAGTCGCTTAGAAATAATGAGAAAGCCTGAGTCTAGGCAGATTGTAAATATTATTTCTGGCCTTTGCCTGGAGGTATGTGTCATGGTGCCTCACGCTTTAGAGGGTCACACATATGGGTGGATAAAGGCTGGCTCTGAGGAGGGCGGAGGTCAGATCAAAGGCACTAATTCTCCCATAAAGGTACTAGGAGGAAGCCCACATCACACAGGCAGATGGTGGAAATAAACATCTGTTTTTACCTTCGTTCTGGATCGAGTGGCAATAACACATATTTTTAGAAATTGCTAATTTAATTACTATAGTCACATGAATTTGGGGATAGAAATCATACTCCCTGTGGAACCTGTAGAGAATTTAGTGTGCTTCAGGACTGGCTGTGCCTCTAGACCCCTGGAAGAAGGAAACATATCTCTGGAGGAAGACATTTTAGACTGACTTTAAAGGACTCTTACAGATAAATTTCTGAAAAACATATGTGCAAAAAAAAATCACAAAATGTATGAAGAGTAAGTCACCATAAGCAAGATTCTGTTGGAAGAAAAAATAACAGAGTCAAACTTTCAAGAATAGAGATTTTGGAATATTCACATACCAAATATAAGATAATATGTCTAAGGAAATAAGCCATTAAAAGTATGGCAAAAGAACACATGGTTATTGAAAGTAATTAGGAATATTTGAAAAAGAAATGAGAGACTTTTTATGTATAAAAATATGTATATATATATAACTCAAATTAGAAATGTGGTATAAGCTAAATAGCAGGTTAGACATAACTAAAGAGAAATAAACCAGTTAGTAAACTGGAGGCCATCCCTTGTCGCCACTGGGGAGCCAGCCTCGGCAGAGATGTGGGTCCCGAACCCTGGGATGTCTGGTGGGCAAAATAATGACACGGACCCAGAGATCTAATGCAAGCTGACAGACCCGAGGTCAGTCAGGAGAGACCTATGAAGCAGACTCAGCCTAATGCTCTGGCTTTTTAGCATTGGCTCTCTAGCTCTAGCTCTCTAGCTCTGGCTTTGGCCCTCTTGCTCTACTTCTCTTCTTCTGTCTCTCTTACTCTCTGTCTGCTTCTCTTTCTGCTGCTTTCTTGCTTCTTTGCTTGTCTCCCTCTTTGCAGGCTCTCTTGCTGTTTCTGCTTTCAGTCTCTCTTGACTGACAGGGGCCCCAGTCTTTTATTATTTAAAAGTGAGGAAGTTGGGTGGTGCAGTTAAATCTTTAACTGCTTTTGTACCCGCTCTAGAAACAGGATTAGTATTGTTACTGCAGGGTACAGAGTGATTGCTTAAACTCACAGAAGTTGAGACCATTGAGGCACAGGAATCAAGAAATACAGATAAGAGATACAGAGATATGATTACCGGGAGGAGGATTAAATGGAACTATGTCTTGAATAAGCACACCAAGGACATATTGTCCTGACCCACAGGGTAAGTGGCTTTTCGGATTCTAGGCAGGGAAAGCCCAGAGGGGCTTTCATTCACATTCACAGGTACCTCCACCAAAGTTTTCTGGTGGCTTGGGCATCGCGGGAGAGGCAGATCAAGCACCATCCCCGACAATCCGTGAAGAATTTAATCAGAATGCAGCATCAAGAAACAAAGGGATGGAACTATTACAGAAAGATTTCATACATGTTGGGATCATATGTCTCATGTAATATCTAGTTTATTGGGTTAAGAGTAAAAATACAGCTATAACATTGAACACTAATTTATAAATCAGGAAAGGGAAATTTCTGAAAAAAAAAAGATATAGAAGATTTGAAAAATATAATCAATGGTCTTGATCTAATGGTTATCTTTTTTGCTTTTTAAAGTAGTTTTAGGTTCACAGAAAAAATTATATGGAGGGTACAAAGATGTCCCATATACCCTTTTTCCCCACAGCGGCATAGCTTCCTCCATTATGAACATCCTTCCTTGTAGTGGTACAAGTGTTACAATTAATGAATTTGTATTGAAATAGCGTAGTTACCCAAATCTTCAGTTTTCATTAATGTTCCTTCTCAGTGTGTACATTATCTGGGTTTACACAACTGTATAATGTTATGTATCTACTTATCTACACTATGTATCTACTTATTTTTTGAACACTGACTGCTCCCAACATTTGGGAAAGAGTATATATATTTATAGATAGTTAAAAATACAATTTTTTTTCCCAGCTCATTTACAAAAAATGGACATGTCCTAAGTCAAAAAGTGTATTTCAAGAATTTCCAAGACATTTCCTCATAGGCAACATTCTCTGACCTCATCTTAGAAGCACTTAGAAGAGGAACTCAAGTACTGATGTTACAAAGGAGTCAACCTTTTTATATAGTTCTCTCCATTTATTAATACCTGATTCTATTTAGGAGAAAAGGCATAGTCCACTTTTTTTCAGAAACAGTATGGAATATTAGGTCAAAGCAAAGAATGTGTTTATGAGGATGTGAGGAGAAAAACAGTGCTAGAATCCTCCCTGTGATCCAGGCATGTTATCAGTTTCTGAAGTTCCTGGTGCTACGTAGATATTTTAACATTTTGCTGCCTTATGCTGCATAAAACCAAATATGCTAATGTTTTCAAGTTGCTTTTGAATTTTCTTGTTGTTTACATACATTTTGTTATGTAATCATACTTAAATCTTAAATGTGACCCTATTGATCATACTGAAATTTAATCTAAGTTAAAAGGGAGAAGACACTCAGGTATGAGAAATAGTATCTGAACATCTAAACCGAATAGCCAAAAAGAGTGGTTAATGAATTTCTCTTATGAGGCTTGGAAAGAATTATGTTGTTTAAATAGGTTTTAGAGCAATTCTTAAATGAAGAGTTGTTCAAGTTTGTTTGTTTTTAACATTCTGCAAGTAAGATTCTGCCTTTACATTGCTCTGCTGGTTTGATGTAGTCTCCTGAATCTCAAAGCCTTTGGAATTGCATTTGCTATAACCACTACCTGTTATGAATTCAACAGATATATATTTTAAATTCTTAGGTTTTACAGAGATTTCTGATTGTTCAAAAAATTCCCAAAACCTTAGATATAGAAAGGTAAAGACAAAATTAAATTATCTTTAAGTTAAATAATTCAGCTTCAAACAAAAACTGTCTTGCTTTTGTGGCATAAACTGTCCAAGTGATATGACATGGCTTTAAAATTTTTCATTGTAAAAGTTTGAAAAATTAATGAACTATCACTTTGGTAGAAATTAGTTGACAATAAAATGACTTCTGTAGAATCCTAGATCTAAAGTAACTTTTACCACCAATAGAGAATGGAAGAAAATGTTCCAAATACAGAGTCAAGAAAATATTAAATAAAAGCCTATAGTTCTGCATCCAGCATCATTCCAGCTTCTATGAGTCTTATTTAGAAAATAAGACATGGTCCTTATGTTATTTAAGGGATAACCCAGTATTAAATGGAGTTCATGAGAACAGCAAGACTCAAAGTAAGAGTAGTTAACATGGATTGTAGAAGTTAGGAAGTTACGGAAAATAAATCAGGGCCCTTGAAGGACAGTGAGGCATGTGGGAAAGAAGAGACCAGGGGAAGAAGAATGAAGTCAGGGAAACAGAATGAATATGATGTGTTTTAGGTGGAACGGTTAATCATTTTCTTAAAATTCATTCATTCTCAGAGAACAGCTGATAAAAATCATTTCCTTCCAAAGGCAAGTTACTTCCAAATACATTTGAATTTATATGCAAGGTATATTAGGTGATATGACAGGTGAGCTATCATAGTTGCAACGTATCATAAGGATTTTTACATTGGTCATTGCTTTTTTGATTTTGAAGGTGGGGCAACCTGGTTGAAGATTTCTCATTTGTCTGGTAGTACTTGGACAGTCATTGCTTTTATTAGATATTCCTTAGCAGGTAAAATAAAAAGGTAGTGGCTGCTGGATTTTTTTCTTTTCTCAGCATGCTTTAGAAGATGTAGTAACTGGAGCACAATTCAATGATGAAAACAGCCTTGACATATGAAATGTGACCCTATTGATCAGCAGTGCTTACTGGTCTCATTTTTATCTGAGCAAGAGACGATTCATCACAGGAGATAGGTTTTTATCTGAGAACCAACACAGAACAAAACCTTCATTTTTTTTGTTCTTTTGTTTTTTTTTTTAGTTGTTTGGCTTCTCTGAAAACTTTGTAAAGGTGAGCCATGTGCTTCTATGTTGTGTTGAGTCCAGGGGCAAAAGGCTTCTCAATTCTGCTCCGTAGTGGATTGCCCTTTTGTTCCCATGAGTTTAGACATTTCTAGGGCAGTTATTGAAAATTTATTAGTAGCCTAGAATTTGATCAATTATTATAAATATTTTCTGAATATTCAAAAGTAATCTATGTCTGCAGATACAAAGTTTGGTATATACCTCTTTTTAATTCTATAATGATATTTCTCTGTTAAGAAATAACATAGTATTTAATGGGCGCCTGGGTGGCTCAGTGGGTTAAGCCTCTGCCTTCGGCTCAGGTCACGATCTCAGGGTCCTGGGATGGAGGCCCGCGTCGGGCTCTCTGCTCAGCCGAGAGTCTGCTTCCTCCTCTCTCTCTGCCTGCATCTCTGCCTAATTGTGATCTCTCTCTCTGTCAAATAAATAAATAAAATCTTAAAAAAAAAAAAAGAAAATTTTAACATAGTATTTAACACTTACTATGATCTAGGCTCCAAGAACTCTTCCTTTGTCTTATCTCATCTGATTTCCACAACAATCCAGCAAGGTGGTCTGGGTTTAGCCTTATTTTTCCAAAGTTGAAATCAAATCCCAGAAATAGGGGCACCTGGGTGGCTCAGTCGTTAAGCATCTGCCCTGGGCTCAGACCATGAACCCAGGGTCCTGGGATCGAGTGCCACATTGAGTCCCACATCAGGCTCCCCACTCAGCAGGAAGCCCACTTCTCCCTCTCCTACTCTTCCCTGCTTGTGTTCCCTCTCTGGCTGTCTCTGTCTCTCTCTGTGTCAAACAAACAAATAAAATCTCAAAAAAAAATTCCCAATAATAATAATAATAATAAAGCAATTATAAAACTCAATATTTATTGAAATCATATAGGTCAGGCACTGTTTTAAGCACTTGACTTTTTTTTTGCATTAATTTCTTGCAACTCTACCTTTTTAGTGTAATTATCCTCATTTTATAAAGAATTTAAGACACAGAATACTTGGGAAATCTTTTCAAATTCACACAATAAAAAAGAGTAGAGCTGTGAATGGAAGCCAGTCTGTTGGAATCCAGGGCCCAGGATACTGTTTGAGAAGGTAAGAATATATGCTTCCTGCTGTTGTCTCTGTTACAACCAGGTAAAAATTTATATTTCCTTAACTGCAATAGCATTCTTCTTGGAAAAACAGTCTTTGGGAATAGAAAGTAAGATCCAAAGGCTTGGACATATTCTAAAATAACTTAAGGGAAGATTAAGAAAGGAGAGCTAATTAAGCTGCTCTGCCCTTGAAAACAACAGGATGGGGGATGGGTAGAAAAGGGAAAGCAGATGAGAAAAAGGGGAAAGAAGGAGAGAGCATTAAAGGAAATATTGTGAGGCTAGGGCTTTTACAGGGTGAGGGAACAAGGCATACTGAGGATGAGCTGGTGGAGAAACATTTTACAGAGAAGGGCCTGAAATTCAGTTGGAGACTGTTTTGTTGTAACATGAACCTTTCTTCTGTTTGCCCATGCCACTAAATCTTTAGTAAAGACAGTTATGCTAACAAAACAAAAAATAAATAAATAAATAAATAAATAAATAAATAATATAGTATATAAAATCTTCTACTTTAATTGGGATTATTGAATTTGCAGTTTACCATTGTTTTTCTCATAATTCGGTTATATATATATATATCCTATTTTATTCAGCCTTCTGATTTTTTAAATGTTTTCATTTCCCTATTATTTTCCTGTTGTTTAGGTTTTCTATGAAATTTTCGATTTTTACTTGACATTTCTTTACTTCTAGTGGTAATACTCCTCTCTCTACATTAAAAATTTAGCATTTTTTTAGTAACTTGAGTAACTGCTATGTTCTGGGTAGCAAGCTGAGTGCTCTGCATGTTATTTAATATTTGCAGCAGCCCTGCAGATATTAATATCTCCATTTTTGATGAGAAAATAGATTACTTGACATTAAGTCTCTTGCTTTAGAGAACAAAGTTCATAATTGGCAGCATCAGAATTTGAACCCAAATTTGAAACTTTATTCAAGATCTGTAGGGATGCAGTTCTTTATTTTTATTTTTATAATTAAATGTACAAGGGCACTAAATGGACTCTTTTGATCTGAAACCTAATGTCTTCCTTTCCTTTTTCTTTCAAATCATGAACATTTTCTTCTGTTATTTATTTGATTCTTTCTTCCCACCCAGATCTTCTCTCTTCCTCCAGTACTTTATAGTCTGGTCATCTTCCATGTTCCTGGTGTCTTGTTTATTTTATTTTCTGTAATTTCCCTCTGCATTCTGGGAGAGTTGTCAAACACATCCTCCAGTTCATTAGCCTGTTTTAGTGTCACCTAATTAATTTCACTTTACTACTGCCAGTAAAATTTATATCCTTTGATTTTCATCTGAAAACAATCTTTCCAAAATTATATCATTTCTTTTTCATGCATACAAATATAATTGAAACACGAGTTGATTACTTTTTGCAAACTTCATAGTGCTTGTCACAGTACATTGCAGTTATTTGTTATGTTTCCCCAAATCATTCACTTTCTTTCAAACTACAAAAATGTCTCTATTGTCTAGTAATTTTTGTCATTTGTCATCTTCATAGACACACGTCTTTTATGTTGAGTATTTAAAGTTGAGCTGTGTTCTGTCAGAAATTGTTCCTTTCACTCCTTTGGTTCCAGATAAAGGGGAAATTACAGGTATATATTTTCTGATGGTTTGATTTTGTCTGTTTTGGAAAAAGGCACAGGAGCACTTCTGTGTCTACAGGCTTCATTATTTTAGCAAAGAACTTAGCCGTTTAACATTTATTTATTAAGGGCAGCTCTGTGTTTGACCCTGCTGGACACTGTGTATATGAAGATGAATAAGATATGGATCCTTGCTGTCACACTCTTTATAAGCTCCTGGGGAAGTCATATATCAAATAGTTACACAAAATCTTAGTTACCAGTTATTGTAACAATTATAAAAACTTACTGGGTGCCTGGTCAATTGGACTGATGGGAAACTATTGTTCAGAGTGTCATGGGCATACAGAAGAGTCTAGAGAGATAGGAGGAGTCTGATCATGCAGGACCATGAGGCTGGCATTGGGGACACTGAGAATAATCCAAAAGCACTAGAAAGTCTTTGATGAATATAAGATAGGTGAATAGCATAAATAGCATATTTAAATTTGTGTTTAAAGACTCACTGTAGCTTCCATTGTGGAGGACAGATTGCGGGGCCCAAGTGGATAGGGGGAGACCCTTTTCGAATGCTCTTGTACCCATCCAGAAAAGAAATGATGGTGGCTTGGATCAGGCTTGTATGGAGGTGGAACTAAGTGAACATATTGAGGAAATATTTAGGTGCAATAGTACCACTGAAGATGAATGGATGACTGATATATTCTCATGTGAAAAAAAGGATTTTATTTTCTTATTTGTTACAGTAGCCTAGAGTTATCTGGTAGCATCCTTCTTTGTCTGGCACACTGCCTGCTTAGGAGCTGTGACTTCATTTAATATACCATTCACTCGGGGAGAAATGAGACTTAAGACAGGTGCCTCTACTCATGCCACTCTTCATGCTGGCATTCTGTTTAATGAAGTTCATGATAGTTTCTAAATGTTCTGCCAACTGCTACTTCTAGGACTCATGAGGTAATATGGGATTGGGAATGTAGATTCTAAGGCCAGATTCGAGGTTCAGTTTTGATTTTGCCATGAACTGTCAGAGTGGTTTGGGGCAAATTGCTTAATTATTTTTGGCTCACTTTTCTATACCTGTAAAATGAGGATAATTCTAGTACCTACTTCATTGGAGTGTTGCCAGGCCTAAATTACAATTTACAGAGTACTTAAAAATCACATTGTAAATGCACATTGTAAATGCTCTAATTTTAGTTACAATTATTAACCTGATTTTGCAGTGGCTAGAGATATACCAGGCATCTTATCTACTCACTTTCTTGGCAATCACTTCCAATTTCAATAAATCCTTTTCCAGTATGGTTCCATATATGCCACAGATTATGGAATTAAAATTTTTTTTTCTGGCTTATGAGTATTACTCAGTAAGAAAATTAATATTTTCTTCTTTTAAAATCTTATTTGCTCACTTAATTGGGAAATTGGGCTATGACCTCTGATTTTTCCCCTTTAAAACATTTTCTTTTCCTCTATTATAAAAATTCTTTGCTCACTTAATAAAGAAATTGGGCTAGGACAACTGCCCTTAAACAGAAATTCTCCACCAACTCTTAATGGTTACCAGATTGTACCTTTCCGGTATATTCTTTCTGGGATACTCTTGATGTAGTGTGTCTAAGAAGAAGCTGGCCTGTGGACATGAGCAGGAGGCAGACTTGTGACATAATGAATGGTTAACAAGGAAAATGTTTCAGTCAGGATTCAACCAGAGAAACAGAGCCAGCAGGAGATATGTATCAGGAGATTTATTACCTGGCACTGTGATTGGCTTATGTGATTGTGAGGGCTGGCTCAGCAAACCTGAGATCCGCAAGACAGAGCAGCAGGCAGGGGTGCTAAGACTCCCAAGCCCAAGCGAAGCTGCACTCCACAGGCAGTATTTCCTCCTCAGGAAAGCGTCAGTTCTAGTCTTAAAGTCTATCAGCTGATTGAGTTGGGACTCCCTAGATTATTTAGAAATAATTTTCTTTGTTTAAAGTCAACCAATTATTGACTTTTTGTCATATCCACAAAATACCTTCTGGAACACTTAGATTGGCGTTTGATTGAATAAAGGGAACATAATCTAGCTAAGTTGATACGTAAAACTGAGCATTACAGAAAACAATACTTAAAAACTTTTAGAAACTAGTTTCTTTCTTTTTTTGGTGATGGGGGAGAGATTATATGATCTGGGAATACAGTCTTTGAGAAACCAATTTCAAGTGGCTGAAAACCCTTTTCTAACACTTGAACTTACCATTTGAATTTTAAAAATACCTGATGAGTTCTGTTGTTTCAGATGTATTTATGCTATTTTAATTTCTTATCCTTCTTCCTCCCACTCTTCCCTTCCCCATATATTTTACTGCATTCTGAATCAGGTTGACAGAGGCATCCGTGAATTTCTGGTTGTGCAAACTTGTATATAACTTTATTTTCCAATTTATTATTTAAAACTTCATAAACCTAGTTACCTCTATTCTTTTGTTACCTTTTTTTCCTCAAAAACAAACAAACAAACAAACATCTACAATGCCTTCTCTCTTTCTTGTAATCTTAGATCCCGGAATGGGCTTCTATGTAGTACTACCCTACCTCATGTAGGAGACTGGTCAGGATTGACTGTTCTTCAGGTATCTCTGGCCAGCAGGAAAGCCACTCAAATAAATAATGGTTTTATACTATCTGAGTGGACTTTGTTGACCCTACAAAAATAAGATGGGGCACATTCTAAGGTGAGCTTATCCCATTTACGTTTCTTTAGTTGTTTGATTTTAATTTAGAGTGTTGACTTTTAGTTAGCCGGATCTTCATTAAGTTGAAATCAGCTTGGGGTAAAACAAAAACAACAGAAAAAATCTAGGGGAGTCAGCAACTCACTGACGCCAGTCAGAACAGCATGCTGAGGGGAGAGAAGTTCCAAGAATAGAGGAAAAAGAGGGCTAAAACAAGTATCAATCAATTGAATGACAGTGGTATAAGATAAAGGGAAATATCAGGGAGATGGCAAAAGCCACAAAAGCTAAGCAAATGGGAGCAGACTGTAAAACAAATAATGTGATGTCTGGAAAAATATGGCAAGAGGGCTTCGAGAAAGGAAAGATTATTGTCTTCAACTGTGATGTACTGACTTCATTAATGTTATGTTTGGTCAAGGGCTTCTAAGAATTATTTCATCAGGATTATTTTTTAAAAATTTGTCATCCATCTATTTCTCCTCCATTAACTCAAGTATTTTCCCATCAGTTTCTTTCATTTTTTTCAGATATACTTTCAAATATACTTCAGATATACAAGCCAGAGATTCTCAAAGTATGGCCCTTGAACTGCTATGTTAGTATCGTCTTGTGGAATTTATATGAATGGAAATTCTCAGGCTGAGTCTTAGACCCATTAGACTAGGAACACTGGGAGTAGGGCCCAACAATCTATTTTATCAAGGCCTCCAGAAAACCGATTTAAGCTCAAGGGGTTGTTTTGTTTTGTTTTGTTTTAAGATTTTATTTATTTTATTTTTAAAGATTTGATTTATGTATTTTAGAGATGGAACATGTGCACATAAGCACAAGTGGGGGAGGGGCAGAGGGAAAGAGAATCTGAAGTGGACTCCGCTCAGTTTAGAGCCCCACTCGGGGCTCAATCCCACCACTGTGAGATCACGACCTGAGCCAAAACCAAAAGGCAGATGCTTAACTGCATGAGCCACCTAAGTGCCTAAAGATTTTATTTATTTTACAGAAGGAGAAGGGAGGGAGGGGCAGAAGGGAAATGGGGAGAGAGTCTCAACCAGAGCCTGACTCAGGGCTTGAGATCAGGACCCTGAGATCATGACCTGAACCAAAATAAAGAGTCTGACACTAGACTTACCAGGTGCCCTGATGTAAGCTCAAGCTTAAGAACTACTACTTAATATATCAAAACTGTCTTCAAGGATGCCAACTTGAAATGTTCCATACCAAAGTTTTCATTTCTTGAGTTTCTGTTAGGGAATGCCGAGCCCAGTACCTAGTCCATTGCTCTTTGTAGATCTGTTTATTTGCCATGTCAGCTAGACTTACTTTTGATACATGAATCTCTTTCCTATTTCTGAAGAAGTAAACAGAATTTTTAGTCTTGTCTTCTAAGCAGAAGTACGAAAAGTTTTCTGGCATTTCTGGTCCTTTGTACCTTTGTGCTATCCTTAAAATAAATTCAATTTCTTTCCCGGTCTGAAGCAGACATAAAATTTATATATTTAGGGATTTGATATGTAGCAAATGTCCCTTGGGTTAATTTAAGTTGAATTTATAATCAGGTTCCCTAATACACATATGCTAGAAGTAACTCTCTAAACCTTTTGAAGTGACACACAGCAAATCTTCCTCAAAGGGATCCTCTTACAGAAGTCATGTATATTTGATCATTCTTGTTCACACTATGCTCTGGTTTTCATGAAACATAAAATAGGCTCATCAGTGGTATTGATTTCCTTTCAGTATCCCCTTCCTTCCCTCTGTATTACTGTACAATTTTAGTTCAGTCTTGTCTTTTTTTTTCCTTCTGATATCCTGTTTGTAATACATATCAGATACACTGTCCGTATGTATTACCGATTTCTTTCCGTATCCAGGAATGAGGAGAAGATGGGGTAAATGCGGTAGGAAGATAGATTTGTTAGTTGAAAGCTAAGGGATTTCTGATGGCCTTAATTTTCCCTGTGTGGGAAATGAAGTCCTCTGTTGGAGACTGGGACAGGGGGTGGTGGAGTGAGTGAATTAGAGACATAGAGAAATATGGCCATACAGGTGGTTAAAATATGGAAATACTCCTAAGCCATGCTGAGTCCCCATTTGTTCTACTTCCGTGCCCTACCTTTATGCAGGACCTCCAGATCTTCCCAAGATCCAGGATCTAGAGGACAGCTCTGTCTCGCCCCAGGGCTACCTATAACCTCTTTTCTGAGCAGGAGATGCCCATTTTTTACTGGTAGCTAAATATTTTGAAGATTACCATGGTCAGAGATTTTATGAGAGGAAAATATTTGACATAAATGTTATATAGAATGGGACAGTGAAATGACCAGAGAAATGCAGTAGAATTCCTGAAGGTTGTATCACTGGTTCAGTGACTGGTGATTGTTATGAATTTATAGTCTTCATCATTAAGGGATTTTCTCAGGTACAAGCAAGGAAAAAGCAGATAGTTTTGTCCATCAGGGGTTGAGGATTTAGAAGAAGAGTTCAATAAAAAGATAAAGTGGCAGAAAATAATTCTTATCTCTATTATATCGAGAACATTTGTAAAAAAATTGAAATGAACAAAAAGTAGAGAGTTATTTCAGTGGAAGCTTGACGATGTCTAGAGTACTCTTCTAGGGTTTTTCTCAGTCCTTGAATTTGTATCTCTCCTTGCCTTTGAGCTACTTCACAACTCTATAAGTTGTAGAAAACTGATGGTAATGAATATTATATTTGTCCATAAAGAGGCAAACTAATTTTGTTCAGTAGAGTTGTAATTGGTACTTATCGTGTGGATGTTTATTAGTTTTACATATTTTAGCAAATTCATTTCTGCATTCTTTGTTGCCCAGATATATGTTTATTCTTCAAATTCCCCTTTGAATTGGTTTTGTATATCTTACTGGATTCCTCACGAATTAATGAGTTAAGTAAATCCTGATACATGTTCATTTTATGTTTGCGTATGAGCCATGAATATATGTATTATGTAAAATATATCTATGAAATATATATAGAAAGTTATATAAAATATAGTCATATATATAAGTAGAAAAACAGTTTAAGCTTCTCTTTCTGCTACTGGTCAGGCTGGCATTGTCTATCAACAGCTTCATTCATTCATTCATTCATTCACTTGCGCATTAAGTAGATATTTATAGAACACTTATATGCTGGACCCTGAGTTTGGTTTAATGTCTTTATAGACGGCTCATGCCCTGGGCCCTTAAACCCATTCACTATGCTGATATATTCTTAGCATCCATCTCTTGCTAGTGTAACTTATTTGGTACATTTTACCATGTGGATTGTGACGACCATGTACTGTTTTTCTTGATTTTTTGGAAGGAAGCCCTTTTTTTGAGAAACAGCCCAGGGACCAGAACCTAGACCTTTTCACTAAAGGCCAAGTGCCTTCTCCATGTTTCCGTAAAGCACCCCATCCTGGGGTGGGCTGTGCCGTATATTTATCCATTTACTTTGCCTTCTTAAAAGGGAGAATGGAGCTCTAGTAGTCAGGGGAAGTTTACACGAATAAAATAAGTAAAAGAGTTCTTCCAAGTTTATCAAGACCATGACAGAAAGTGCAGTGAAGTAAGAACAGCTGAGCAGAGGGATTTTTGTGTACTTTCTCAGCATTTGCTCTTTTGCCATTTTTCCTCAGAGACCTATTTGCTTCTCCTTACAGTCTGGCTCCATCCATTTGTATTCATTTGAATGTTTGTTTCTCTTTTTCCTTGTTCATTTTCTCTGTAGCCTTCAGTCATTTCTGACAGGGTGATTTTAGCCTCATTTTCTATTGGTTCTTATTGCATTTTCTTTCAGGAGATGAAAAAATTCTACTTTAACTGGAAAGAAAAGTAGAAGTACTTCTCAAGACTTTCAGTCTTGAAGGTTGGGGAAAAGATTTGTGGTTCTATATTATGAAAGATGGAAAGACCCTTACATATAGAATAAAGAGAGATCACTTACATTAAGAGAAAGAAAAAAGACAGAAATGTACTCTAATGAGAATCATTGTCACCAAAATAAAATCTGAATATATTATCTTCAAATTAAAATACTCCAGAAATCTTAAAATAGGTGTCCCTATTTCATCTTGTAGTAATAACATTTATCTGATTTGTTCAGACAAATAAAAATAAAATCCTCCTGGGTGTTTCTGATGAAAGCCCTCAAAATAAATTGCACTTGAGAATTATGTTCTTTTACAAATAGAGAATGAGACTCTTCAAAGACGTACAACATGCTTTGACTATTTCACCCAAGTGCAAATTGTTTTTTGCAAAAAAAAAATATTAGCTACTCAGAAATGAATTCAAGAAGTGAGTTTCCTTGAGAATTTAAAGAATTATGCAGTCAGACCTGTTATGATTTTCCTTTGGTGGCAATTTCATATATATCTATAAGGTACACATGAAAATTTAAACTCAAGATAATAGGGAATATATTTAATAAAAAGAAATAGCCAGTGTAAAGAGTTTATGGAAAACATGTTTTGGGGAAAACATGTCTTATGTTGTAACACTTAGAAATTATTTGGAAAGAATGAGTATAAAAAGAAAAGCCAGTGGCCACTATCAAAGTTACCCAAGGACAATTGATTTTTCACTTGAAATGAGATAGGTGGGGCATTACATATGGCACTGACAAGGCTTCAGCTGAGGAAGCCAAACTAATCACACCTCCTTTGTAGTTTTCCTTTTCCTGAAACAGCTCACCTCCTTCTTTAGGTGCCCCTTGCAGTCTCTGATGGTCGGCACCCTTAGAGTAAGAGCCTCACAGCCGTGGATCCCAAGTCAGGTTAATTCTGCCTACTTTAAAATAAATGCAGCAATTCCTTCAAGAGAACTAGTTTCCAAGAACTTGAACCTGGCCGCCTAAACAATCCCTATTGTCTCTGAATTAGCCATTACTCTCTTTCACCTGCTAGTTTAATTGGAAAAAAAACCTATTTACTCATGTATCCTTTTGGTGACAAATTTTAGATATAAGTAAATGCTGATTTAAATGTTTAAATAGACAAAGAGTTATGGGGTTAAGGGGAATCAAGTATGAGAGACACTAAGAAGGAGGAGCAATGAAAACTGGTACTTGGCTTGATGTAGGTTGGAAGAGCTACCTATGAGGACTGGTAATATTGGAGATAATCATTTTGGTAGAACTGTGAGATAATTAAAGGAGATATAGATAGGGTAGATCTGAAGAACCTGAATCAGAGATTATAAGTGACATACTTACTAACGTGTGTTAAAAGATTAAGGAATGAGGAAAAGAGCAGTATGATCAGAAGGGGCTGATGGAGTGACCTTAGTATGGGATGCTATTACAGTATATTAAAGGGGCGGGGGACTTAAACAACAGAAATTTATTTCTCACAGTTCTGGAGGCTGAGAAAGACAAGATCAAGGGACCTGGATATTTGACATCTGGTGAGGGCCTGCTTCTTGGCTGTCTTTCCACTATGTCTGCATGTGGCACAGCGGTCAAGGCGCTCTCTGGGACCTCTTTTATAAGAGCACTAATTCCATTCATGAGGTTCTACCCTCATGACCTCCTTACCTTCCAAAGACCCCCATCTTCCAACTAGCATCACCTTGGGTATTAGTTTTCAATATGAATTTTGGCAGGACACTTTCAGGCTATAGGAGGAGTCTAGTAAGGTTTTACCCTGATATTGAAGACCAGAACATAATTGCAGAGAGTGGGAAGAAGTTGATGTATGTGAGGGAAAGAATAGTAAGGAAGAAATGGTCATGAAAGAAGGAGAGAAAAGCACAGGTAGCCTGGAAGGTAAGGAGGGACATGATGTCCCCTGCAGTAGAAGGGAAGAAGGGTAAGGTTTTGTGCCGAGTTCTTCACACTTATCTTTTCACATAATCCTCTCATCATATATAAAATACTCAGATCACTGTTGCTCTATTGTAGTGCAGAAGTTTAGAGAATAAAAGTCACACAGCCAATAAATTCTGACACAGAATTTAAACCCAGGTTTCTTTGGTTCCAGAGTATGTGCTTATCATGATAGCATTAGCATAAAAATCCCAGTATTTAACCATTTTTGACCTATAAAAATGTCAGTTTCCTATGATCCAAGTGATAGAATTAGTTGAAGTCTATAAGAAAGAAAGTAGGAAAACCTTTGCTCGATGGCCTTTTTACTGCCAAAAAGTCATAGTGACAATCAACAGAGAGCACCCTAGCTACTCCATGAGGAGAAATTATGTGATAAATGATATTATTTGGCTGATAGCATTCCTAGGGGGAACACAGAGCAAAGTCATGATGCCGCATGGCCAGGAGCGAGGCTTTCCCACACTCTGAGGGCTGTTCCAGAAATCACAAACTCAAGGTGACAGAAACTAATCATTTCTAACCCTCAGAGTTCCCCTCTCTGATTTTTCTTAGTGGCATCAAAGGTTACCGCTATGAGTACAGTCCTCTCATCATGAAGTTTTTGTGCTATCATTTCATCATGTTGCTTCTGATTCACTGGGACTCAGGTTGGTTAATTCACTCATGTCCCCCTCTACCCTGTCTGCAGGCCTTTTAGTTTAATACATCTATCCTTTGTTTTTTCATAATCCTTCCACACCCTTTTCCTCCCTAATCCTGCCTGTGTAACACTTGTCTCTTTCTTTAGTTTCTTTTCAAATACTCTGTCTTATAGGTGGTCTTTCATAAACTTCACAGGCAGAATCTTCCTTTGCCTGTGTCCTCTCCTAACACTGCTCTTCAGGGTGGAATAGATCTCATGTGTTCTTACATTAAAATGTTGGTGTGACCACATTCTCTCTCCTCCTTTTCTTCCAAAGGTCAGTGCCAGGCTCCCTCGCATGGGTTGTGTTTCCTGTGGCACCCAAAATGGCCATGTATGATAGGTGTTCAGTACTTGTTTTAAAAGTATAGCCAACTTTTCGCTCCTCAGGCCAACAGAGTAGTTAGCGACAGTGATTGGTTTGCTGCTTAGTCAAAGAAATAACGGGTGAAACAAAAACCAGAAAAAAATGGTGAGTTTAAGAGTTACAGGGAAAGTTGACAGGAGGCAAATGGAGAGAAAACAAGGAAACAGAGACAGTTAAACCATTTATTTAACAAACTTTTTTTTTTGAGGGCCTACCATGTCCAAGGCAGTATTCTAGGCCCTGAGTATACAGCACTGAATAATTAGACAAGATTTCTGCTCTCAAGGACCCAGTGTTTTAGTGGAGAGAGGGGACAGAGACAACAAGCAGGTATATATCTAAAATGGCAAGTTGTGGCAAGTACTATAAGAAAAGTATATCAGGGTGGGAACCTAGGAGACTATGGGGTGAGAGGCACAGCGCTGTGTGGTCAGGGAGGGTAACATTTGAGCAGAGATCTGAATAAAATGAAGGATTTCTGGACATTCAGAGGACATATAAGAGCTGAAGCTTGTGCTGAATGTTTGAGACATGCTTGGCACATTGGGGGAACAGCGAGTAGACCAGCATGGCTGGAACAGAACGAGGGGCAAAGAGAACAGTAGGAGACAGGGTCAAAGAGAAAATCGACTTAAGAGAGCAAAGAACTGGCCTGCGTTGTCAGACGTGCACACTTCTGTGTTATTCCTGTATGAACAGGATTTTGACATGCATGTTATACTTTCCATAGAGTGGAAGCTACCTCCCAGGAGGTAGCAGCACAGAAGTGTTGTTTAGCATGACATTGGTGACAGTGACAGTCCCCGCGTAACTCCTGGGTGGGTAGGATAGGTCTGGCTTGCTCTGAGCAAGTTAGAATTTGGCCTCAGCACCCCATAGCATTCTTCAAACCAACTTTATAGAGGTTGGTTTGCTCTGTCTAAGAAGATTGTATTTTATCTGCCTTGGTCACTTTGGGTACATAAGACCTTTGGGGGAACCAGAAAGCGGGGAGAGGCTTACCAGTTTCCCTCTACAGGCATTACTCCAGCTGTCAGCTTTCTGTGTCAGCCTTCCTGGTTCCTATCTCTTTCTCACCTCTCATTGCAGGTTTTCCCCTCGGTGGCATCACTGATATTTGGTGCTATATAATTCTTTGTTGTGAAGGATGGTCTGCACATGGGGGTATGTTTAGCAGTATCCCTGGTCTCCATCCCCTAGATGTCGGGAGCAACCCGAGCCTTCAGACATTTGCCAAGTGTGTCCTGGGCATCAGTATTTCTGAGAGTAGAAACTAGTATCTTAATGAATACAGGGACTTTGGGGAATGGAAGATTTCAGAAAGAAAGCAATGAATATGTGCTCCATAGCGACATAAATAATTACCTTCTTTCCTGGGAAACCAGAAATTTTCTGTAGCATACTATTATTTTCCTCCCAAAACTATAGAGAGGTCCTTTATTTTTTCTTTTTAAAGTTCCTTTTTTGATTGTTTATAAAGTTGTGACTCAGAAGAAGAATCAATACATTTGAAAATTGTATCTTCCCCCAAGTGAGAATAATAAGTCCAAAAAAAAAAAAAGGAAGAAAAGAAAAAAAAGCAAGACTTGTTTTTTTCCCTCTTGTGACTAGGCACTTTTTCTGTAGTCATCATGGTAAATGGCTTGTGCACAAGGATGATTTTATCTATAGGGTGCTGATGCATTCAGGTCAAATAGCTCTTTTTGAGGTATAGTCATCCTTCCTCTGTAGGCATTTCAGAGTGCAGAAAAGCTTCCCTTTTTATCTTTTTTTCTATATCTTCAACAGAACATTCTGAATCACCACATGGATGGCCTCCTTCAGGCTCTTCCAGGGTGGAAAGGAAGAAACTGTTTTGGGAAGTGATCTTTGATTTTCAGTGGGTAACATACTTGTCTTCCCCATTTAACCTACTTGTTGAGAGGGAAAGGCATAGACACCCAAGGACCCTGTCACAGCCTCAGCACACTGAACACATGGAATAGGGCATTCAGGGTGAAGGTGTCTTTATGCTCAACGGGTGTGGTAAGTATGCCAAACCTATTTCCCATAAAGATTATTTTTATGCCATCCCAAACTCGTATTATCAATTTATATTTGACAGTATATCTAACAAATTTCCAAAATGCCAAAATAATAATGAAAATCCCAAATAGAAAACCAAGGCTTTTTTGGCATTTAAAATTTTTTTTCTTTATTACTGTTTTCTTCTTCTTTATTTTGCCTATTGGGCTTCATGTAAGTAAGTCAGCAAACAGTGTCTTAGTTGCAAATTTGCACTGTTAGCATTTATCCTTCTCTTCAATTTTGGAAACCCCTAAGTTCTGTAAAACCCCTGATGATTTTAGAGGGCAGCTCTCTGATGAGAAAGGACTTGGGACTCATTGTAAAATGTTCCCTGAGAATATATGGTTGAGGCCAAACAAAATATTGGGCATCTCCATGGGCAATACTGAGAACAGGATTTATCTTTCTTGCTTCTACAAGTTGTGATACATCCATAGTGGAATATGGTGGGCATTTTTTGTTACTTAACCACAGAAAACACATTAGAGGTAGAGGAAGCCGGAAAAAAGGCATTTGAAGAGAATGTGTACGTGTGTGGGTATGTATGTGTATGTGTGTGTATGTGTGTTGTGTGTACATGCACATACACGATCCCCCATGTATGAAGCATGGGGGGAAGAGGAGGTTGGGGACTGTGGAGAGAGTAGTGGATCCTCTGTGAAAGGTACTCCACATGTTGGACCTGCACTTAGGAAGCCAATGACAGGGCAGGCACCTGACTGACATCACTAAAATCACAAACAACCTAGGTAAGAGAGAGAAGGACTTATCCAAAAATTCTTATTTCCATGTCTAGAGGTAGGTAAGTAGGATGAAGTTATTTGTCATGATTTTCAACCACCAGCTCCTACACTTCTTCTATCCTTCCTTTGAATTACCACTGAAGAGAAAAATCTGGAAAAGTTCTCTTAGAAAAACAAGTGCCCTTTGTCTCCAGACTGAATAATCATTTAATTTCTGAATGGGTTGAAAGACAGTTAGAGGCTTTATTGAGTCATTAGCTTTATTGCTGACATCTATAAATAATAATAGTTATTAATATTAATAAAGCAGTTATTGGGTCACATACCCTAATTTAGTCCCTATGACAACCATATAGGGTAGGTGCTCCTCTTGCTCCCATTTTACAAGTAGGGACTCTTAGGTACAAAGAGGTGTCCTTGCTCAGGGTCACAGGTCAGTGAATGAAAGGGCTGGCATTTGAATCCAAGGACTGTGGTTTCCAATCTACGATCTTAATCACCTGTAAACTGGTTGCTTCCTATCAGAAGAGTTGTACAGTGATTCTTGTGAAGCAGCAATTTAACCAGAAGGCAGTGTGCAAACTGACCAGGGATAATCAAGAAGTAATCTAACAACAATTGAATAACATGTAATGGGGATCAGCACAAGTACAATTTTTTTTTTAAGATTTTACTTATTTATGACAGCTAGATAGCGAGAGATGGAACACAAGCACAGGGGAGCTGGAGAGGGAGAAGCAGGCTCCCTGCTTGGTAGGGAGCCCCATATGGGACTCAATCTCAGGATGCTAGGATCATGACCTGACCCAAAGGCAGATGCTTAAAGACTGAGCCACCCAGGAGCCCAGCACAAGTACCTTTTAAGTCTCCAAATATTTAGGAATATGATATCACAAATGTGATAATGGGAGGTGCTCTAAGCCGTGTGATTATATGTGATTTTTATCTGGAAAACTTTCTGGGATTTTTAGAACTATTGCATCAATATGGTTGGGACTGGAGGAGGTTATGCTGAGTGAGATAAGTCAAGCAGAGAAAGTTAATTATTATATGGTTTCACTTATTTGTGGAACATAAGAAATACCATGGAGGACATTAGGAGAAGGAAGGGAAAAATGAAAGGAACAAATTGGAGGGGAAGATGAACCATGAGAGACTGTGGACTCCGAGAAACAGAATGAGGTTTCAGAGGGGAGAGGGTGGGGGGATAGGTTAGCCTGGTGGTGGGTATTAAGGAGGGCACGGATTACATGTATATGTGAACAATGAATCTTGGAACACTGCCTCAAAAACAAATGATGCATCTTATGGTGACTAACATAACATAATAAAAATAATAATTAAAACAAAATTTTATGGGATCTTTATTCCGCCCCCCCCAGTGCTCTTTTCAGAAGCTGTATTTATAAAACCTTTTAGACTCTTAGCTTAAGAGTGCATATACCCTGACAGATAACATTCCCTTTTGAATTGGCAGTTTTAGAGGAGTTTAAAGTGAATGTTTGAGCTGAAGTTTGTCTTAAAAATACCATGATAGACCAGAAGCAGAAATGCTACTAGGTCAAAACAAGGCTATGGGAATAGAGAGAATAGCAGGCACTGAATTATTCAGAGATGAGGGGCATTGTGTTGGTAAGAGGACTTGTCTAGATTTCCCATACTTTCTCTTCCCCAGATGATTTGAAAGAAAACTGTGAAATATAGGAGCTGATAGTTGAAAATAATGACAGATAATTGAGTCCCAGTGATCAGAATACCCCTGGCCAACTCAGAATGGTCTTTGTCCTCTTCAAAGTCTATGTCTAGATAAAAATGTGATGCATTGGTTTAACCCAATTATTTTCCATCACTATCATATTGATTCTTGGCATCCTTTCTTCCAAGAAACCTAGTATGTATGATACATTAAACTGAGCTATTCAAGCTTATGATGGGACAGCAGTGGAAATTCCTGTTGGGTTGCTTCAAGTCCCTTCATTTTAGAGATAGTCTGTCCCTCCTAAAGGCAACCGAGACATTTCATGTGTAATTGAAAGCACATTTAATAAACTTCTGCTTTAGCTTGTTCTAAACTTTGGCTAAATGTTGAAATAATAAGGCATAAAAGACATTATTTACGGCCAGCCTCTCAGTTTGAAAAATATGCATTTTTAGGTTTTGTCAATGCAGGATCTTTTGAATACTATTTTTATTCAAAGTAGGTTAAACTCATGTTCTCTAAAATGTGTTGGCAAAGAACTTCATATTGATTTTTCTTGATTCAGTTCCATTTACCATTTAATATCTTCCTGTTGTTTTTTTTATGGCACCAACAGCTATAGAATTTATAAAGCTTTCCAGATAGCAAAGAGCAAGTATGCTGTATTACTTTGAACTTGAATCTTTCCAATAATTTTTTCTACTTGAAGAGATAGATCACATTGTGTTATTGGTAGTAAAACCTAGCATTTTTAGAAAGAATGCCAGTCCTAAGAACCAAATAGGTCAAATGATTTATTGTCTTTCTTCTTCTTCTTTTTTTTAATCATTTTTCTCTTCAAGTGCTTTCTCATCTACTGGTCTCTAGGGAAAATTCTGGATCTTTTCGTTCATTTTTTGAGTTCTGCTCTTATACTGTAATGGTGAGCAAATCAGAATAGGTGGAACGTTCTTGCCCTCATGCAGCTTAGACTAGACAGGGAGACAGACATATTTATACTTTTGCATGATATTAAATTGTAAATTGTGACAAATGTTATAAAGGAAAGTATAGAAAATAATAAAATTGTATACTAGAGACACCTAATTTGGTTTGCAGAGAAGGAAAAGCCTCTCTGTGAAATGGAGGTTGTCTCCCTTAGTTTAAAGTTGGAGTGCCAGAAATTTGGAGAATTGAGATCAAGAAATTTCTCACATGGAATGGGGCCTTAAGAATAGAGAAGGTCTTTAGGAGTGACCAGGAGTCTGAAAGTCCCCCCAATGTACTTTTCTAACCTATGTAAGAAGTAATAGAAGTTACTTTTTGAGGCAGTGAAGAGTGTAAATGGGTTGTGAATTTTTTTCTTTTGGCCTATAGGAATGATAATGTCACAATAAAGCTATTGATAAGAAATTCCTCCCAACTGAACTTAGTGTTGGCATATGCCAGACTTCAGACTGCACACTAATGAAGGTGAAACTGTAGCATATTTTCTTTCTTTTCTTTTTTAATTCTATTCCTTTTGTTCTACCACCTTCAGATAGATGACACCGTGTTTATTTAGATGTGGCCTGTGGCTCTAAATTTCAATGTGGTCTGGGTTCTAATCTGTGCTTCTGTTTGAGAAATAATATGTTGGTTGATCCTTGAACTGTAAATTTCTTCTACCTTTATCTGTAGGCTAGTTTTAGGGATTTGCTTGAGTTTGTCAAATTCTGTGAGAGTGGAGCCAAAACTGTGATAAATTTATGTTCTCTATGGACTCCTTTCAAATTGAGCAAACGGATTATGGAAGAGTTAGGGTTATAAAAGTCATGAGTGGAAGAGCTGAAGGAAAATATTTTTGGCAGAAAATGTCCTTGCCTTTATCTGCTGAAGGGAACCTAGCCTTAAGCTAGTCAAGGTTAAATGCTTTGATGGAAATAAGCAGAGTAAGAACTGCAAAGAACTAGGGGAAGAGATATGTTTTCATATATATTTTAGGATTTTCATTTTCTTTGGGTCAATAAAGAGGAATTTAATTTAGAAAAAATATTAAATTGATAATGTGAAATTTTTTATTATTAAAATTTCGGGCATTTGGAATATATAATGAGATTAAAGCATTTATATTATTGAGGTTATATTTTCTGAGCTGTCTTCATACTCCGTTCATATCAGTTAACCCTTTTATGTATGCTTAGGTTAGGGGACAAAAACATGTCTCAGACTGTGAATAACATGGGCTTCAGTCCTGACTCATCTAATAGACTTCTACCATATAAAGACATGTTTTTAAACCAAGAGTGTTTCTACCTAGTTGTTTTATTGGTTCCAGAAGATAGATGGAGTCAGTTTCAGGATTTGGAAAATTAAACATAACTTTTTTGACCGACTGCCCCTGAGGTTTATAGGAAAGAGGACAAAATATGATTTATTATTGGCCCTCAGGCCACCTTTCAAGTCTTTGCCAAAGATGGGTCAAAATTACAGACAAAGACATTTACTGAACCAAAGTGTTACAGGTTTTTGATGGGGTGCTGACTTGGACTTCTACCTGGCTTGTCATAAAGATATCTCACATCCTTGTCTGGCTTCCATATTCTCTTTCTTTTGCAACAAGGATTCTCCTCTCCCTCAAGTAATTAGTCTTCCTCCATTCCTTGTGATCTGGATAAGGCAATCTCTCAAGATATACCAGCTCTCTGTCCATTGGTGAGCTGTAGCTCAAGCTAGACCAGTGGAAGTCCTTCTGGTAATTTGAGTTTAGGTCAGTGCTCCTTTTCCTGCATCATGAAGACCCACATGATTGCAGGTGACTGTGGACCCTCTCATTAGAAAATGTTATTTTTAAAAAAATTTTTAAATTAACATATAATGTATTATTTGTTTCATGGGTACAGGTCTGTAATTCATCAGTCTTACACAGTTTACAGCACTCACCATAGCACATACCCTCCTCAACGTCCATCACCCAGCCACTCCGTCCCTCCCACTGCTCTCCTCTCCGGCAACCCTCAGTTTGTTTCCTATGATTAAGGGTCTCTTATAGGTTGTCTCCCTCTCTGGTTTTATCTTGTTGTGTTTTTTTTCCTCCCTTCCCCTATGATCCTCTGCCTTGTTTCTCAAATTTGTCATATCAGTGAGATCATATGATAATTGCCTTTCTCTGATTGACTTATTTCACTTAGCACAATACCCTCTAGCTAGATCTTAAAATCACTTAAGAAAAGAATGACTGCAGGATGGAAAAGTATTAGAGTGGAGTCATTTTAAATGTTAGAGATGCAAAGAGAGCCTCTCTGAGTTGCGGCTCCCCAGATCCTCAGGGTTGTCCTAGTTCTTGTCCTTCCGAAGGATTTTGCGCAGTTCTTCATTTCCTTCCTGTTGTGGTTATGTTAGGCAGAGTATGGTCTGGTTCTCTTGATAAGAGCTGTAACTGACCAGTATGCTTTTATTATTTCCATTAAGACTGACTTTCTTTGGATGAACCCCTTTGACTTATTCTTCTTCTGCCTCTGGAGTGTACGCCCTTCTGGGAGTGGGCTACGGCAAGGGGCAGAGGAGGCTGCCAGACTTGTATTTAGTGTAGTCTTTGGCCCAGAGGCACTAAAGGAGTCTCTGGGCCTCCACATAATCCAGTCCTGTTCTTGCGGGCTAGAGGTTCTTTATCTTTAGCAACAAAAAACCCAAGCCTTTGCCTTTCATGTCCTCTTTGCGTATATTTTGCTCCTGAACCTGCAGTGGTACTAGGTGGCTGACTGAGGTGGGAGAATTCTGACCAAATGTGTCTGAAGATGTCACAAAATAGAACCGTGATCTTAAATGATTTCACAAAACTTGATGAGATCAGGAGCATCCATATTTTCACTTTACATATGCATAACTACTGCTCAGAGTCTCTAGTATGCTGGGGTGAGGACAGAACTCAGGCCACTTGGTCCGGTCTCTGTCTCCTTTATTGAAGCCACATCATATATTTTGATTCACTTTGGATTAAGGTTCTGTTTTAGAGATTTTGAAATTAGACTGACATCTGGGAAGAAATTGCTTCTTGAGTGTGCTTCGTCTCTGCCCTTATATACTGTGAATAATCCATTTATATTGTTCTAATACTTGTGGCAATTGTTAGCTGGAGCTATATAAAATTGCTGTTTGAAAGGTGAAGAACTGCAGAGTATTTCATATGATTCAAGTCATACTGTTGAGAGACTGAGAGCTCCCTTGCTACTCTCCCCGTCACTAAGCCACACTAGCTTTCTCATTGTCTTCTCACAGATCGTGCCTGCCTCAGGGACTTTGAACTTTCTCTAATCTCTGCCTTCAGTGCTCTTCTTTCAGATAATGACTCCTTTCCTTGCTTTCTTCAGACGTTTTCTGCAAATATTACTTTCTCAAAGGGGCTTCATTCACTATGCCGTCTAAAATTTCAGTCCCCTATCTGGACCAAGTATACATTTTCTAACCCTTTCTCTGCTTTACTCTTTCCCAGTAAAGGCCAGCACTATGTCATAGACTATGTATAGCTATTATTTGTGTGTATTGTGTAACTCTGCCCTATAACGTAAGTTCCAAGTGGGTAGGGGTTTTAGTTTATTTTGTTCACTGCTGTATTTCCAGCATCTAAAATACTGCCTGACACACAGTGAGTGTTCAACAATGGATGCTGAATAAACGAGCGTGAGGTAACAAGGAACTGATGGTATCCATGCTCCCAGATCTTTGAAAACACGACGCTGGGAATTTTCACTCTGTTTTGTGCCGAAAAAGGCATTGTGGAGGTGTCTATAGCTATTGCACAGAGAATGAGGGAGAGGTGACGGAGACGGAATTGTTACCTACTTCTTTCCTGTTCAAATAGGACAGCTCAGCTTTTGTCTCTCTTACATGTTGGGTTCCTGGTAAGATTTTATCAGGAAAAATGTGTGGGCAAATCGTAACCATTTGAAGCCACTGATTGGGGATAACAGAGAAAAAAATTTGCAGGTGATCATGTAGTTGCGAGCCTAAAATACTGTGATTATTACTGGTTTCTTCACCACCCCACAGGAGAGTGTGATAAGGGGGCTGTTGTCGGGAGTCAGCAGCACAAGTCCCCAAGTCAATGAGCTTCATCTTTGACGGATTTAAAAAAATTGTTCTTAAAATATGGAAGATTTTTATTCTAAGGAATTGTTCAAAAGACCCCTCTCCTCCTTCTTAGGCTTATTGGTTTATATTAACCAGCTGTTGAAAATCCTTGGTGGGGAAAAGGAGCAGCAGTATTATTCATGTAGTTACTTTTTGCTTGGAAATTGACCTAAGTGCTCTACTAGCGAGGAGTAAGGTAAGTAGGTATGAGGAATGATGGGTCTTAGTCTGCATTCTCCCAAATTCATGAATTTTCAACACATTTCTAAACATATAGTGACATGAAAATCGTTAAGACCACAATATAAAGATTCTAGAAGAATCTGTGTGAAGGAAAATGGTGACTCATGCAGAGAATATAATCAAGAGAGCTGTCTGCCTCTCTTTTCCCAGTAACCTGGCCCAGAATCCTGCCATGCGGCTGCCTGAGTCATTTGACAGGCTGGTTTCCCATCGGAGGGAATATTGGCCACAGATGTACAATCCAGAGTGACACAGCTAAATACCCAGCAGGGTCAGGATTAGAATGCTGCCTTAATCCCCTGTTTCTCCATCATGCACTGCTTCCCTCTTAAATGTGCTTCAGAATAGTGATGCTCATTATATGTCAACATCTAACAGTGCTTTCTTAAAAATGCAAACCTATAAAGCAAACATTAGAAACTCTCTCTGACCTCTTCAAGGGAAACGTCTAGCCACCATAAGCATTAGTTAAATCATTAACTTGTAATTCTTAGAAGAATAATTGAGTAATACTTAACTAATCATAAATAATTCTTAGGATAGAAGAAATACAACTTATCATGCAACTGTGAATATGTAAGACTACCAGGGGAAAAATTGATGGGGACAGAAAAAAGAAAAGTCTCCATGACAGTAGTAGCAGGGTGAACAAAATTCTGATGAATGACAATGAGAGCTTCCAGGTCTGGAAAAAAGATGGGAGAAAAAGGGCCTAGTGCTCTCATGACATGGAAAATGCAGCTGTTATAGTGAAATCAGCTTCTGAGTATTGTTCTCTTGCACTTAACATTGTTTCTGTTAAACACACACAGCAGTTCTTAACCCATTTTCATCAAGGAGCCAATTGGAAATCTGGCTAAATATATAGAATCTCTTCTCTGAAAAATGCCCAAGGCGCAGTGTTCCCAAAGGCAACACATGAGTAGTGTACAGAAATAGAACTTTCCTCATTTACCTACAATTGCATTTCATCTCTATCTCAAGCTGCATTCTGCCTGATAGCAGGAACCTAATCCAGCTCCTGGCAATCTGCCATCTCTTCAGTGACTTCTCCTTGATTTGGGGTTTAAAATACAACAGCCACAAAGTCATCTTTTTTTTTTTTTCCCCTAATTCTTCCTTCTGGGGTTTAATTCTAAAGTCTGAGGCCCTGCTCCTTGTTTTTGATCTGCCTTGAGCAGGTATCCTCGAGGGACATCTGGCCAGCATGTCTGGGCTCCTGGTCTTTGGTTCCTTCAGCGCTTCCTTTCCTTGAGGAGGCAGCTGTGTTTCCATTGCGCTCCTGCGGCACAGTTCCTGCTGCTGTTCACTGCCCTTTGTTTCCTATCCGATTTTCTCTCTCAGGGTCTGGGAAGGTAGGGCTGCTTTTCTGCTTCTCTGGAACTGAGGAGCCTGGGAGCTTGTCCAGGATGTCTCTGCCCCTCACCTCTGCTCACTGTGCATGCGTGCAGCTTGTGGTTCTCCCCCTTTCTGAGTAATCCTTAAGACATAATTTCTTTTCCAGTCCTTGGGATGTGGGCAGATGCAAGACTTCTGATAGTCCCACCCTTCTTCCAATTCCCTTTCCCCATAGCGCTGTGGAGGCTCAGGATGGGACAGGAGAAATAACTTGGTCATCAAGTATTCTTCAGGGAACCTAAGAATATAGTATGTGTATTGCCTTATTTAAAAACATAGTAACAGTAAATGGAAAAAACCAACAACGGGGCGCCTGGGTGGCACCTTCGGCTCAGGTCATGATCCCGGAGACCCGGGATCGAGCCCCACATCGGGCTCCTTGCTTGGGGGGGAAGCCTGCTTCTCCCTCTCTCAGTCCCCCTGCTTGTGTTCCCTCTCTGGCTGTGTCTCTCTCTGTCTAATAAATAAAAAATCTTTAAAAAAAAAAGACTTAGAAAAGAAAGAAAGAAAAAAACCAACAACATTAATTATAGTTGGCGATGAATGGACATGGAGTAAAAGGGATGGGGAGGTGAATAAGACATGCAAGTGGACATTTTTAATAATTTGGACTTCTAAACTCTATTAACAATTTGTATATTCAATAATAAAATCAAATGAAAAGGGATTGAAAAAATCCAACCCTAAAATTTTTATAACAGAAACAAATAATCCTAACTGTATATCAAATTGATAACATAACAACAGAAAGGATATTTAATTGGATATATTTGAACACATATTTGTTTGGTGGCATATAATCTAAGATAATAAAAGAACTGTAGGGAGATCTTAAGCTATATTTAAATTATCTGCTCTAGGCCAAGGTGTTGTTATTATAATTCTAAAACTGTTTTGTGTATCCTTTAGGATAGAATACCTGAATCTCTGAATCAATATTGTTGGCAACCAAGATTTTCCCTAGGAGAAGGGAGTTGGATGTGTGGGTTGAGGGACAGTAAGGAAGAACTCTATGGTATTAAATGTGGATTGGAGATATTAATATAAATTTATGATTTTCAAATATCTGTATGTAGACATAAGTATATATTTATATTATATAAATACTAGAGAACTAATGTTCATAGTCAGAGATAACTAGCAAACCATATGCATCACTCTTACAGGACAGACTTAAAAGAACTGATAGCTTATGACAGTGAGTATTTCCTAGCATCCAGATTTGGGTTGTAAATAAAACTGGAAGATTTTAAATTAATTTTTATTTTTTCCATAACCCAGCCACCCTACCCCTACCCTCCTCACCCCCAACAACCCTCAGTTTGTTTCCTGACAAAATTGGAATTTCTTAAAGGAACTGAAAATGTGGGGGAGATTACAAAGTGAGTCTTAAACTTCTTGTTCCAGGGGTGCCTGGGTGGCTCAGTTGGTTAAGCGACTGCCTTCGGCTCAGGTCATGATCCCGGAGACCCAGGATCAAGTCCCACATCGGGCTCCCTGCTTGGTGGGAGGCTTGCTTCTCCCTCTCTCACTCCCCCTGCTTGTGTTCCCTCTCTGGCTGTGTTTCTCTCTGTCAAATAAATAAAATCTTAAAAAAAAAAAAAAACAAAAGCAAACAAACAAAAACTTCTTGTTCCAGGAAAGAGTAAGAGTTAAAACTTAAACTGCTTTTTTGTCAAGAATACACAATGAATAGTAATGGTAATACATATTAAAAAGCCCATGTTGGGGGTGCCTGCATAGCTCAGTCAGTTGAGTGACTCTTGATTTTGGCTTAGGTCATGATCTCAGGGTCTTGGGGTTAAGCCCCACATCAGGCTCTGTGCTCAGTGGGGAGTCTGCTTGAGGATTCTCTTCCTGTGCCCCTCCTATCCCAGAATAAATAAATCTTTTCTAATTTTTTAATTTTTAATTTTTTAAAATAAATATTGATAAAAAAGAAAAGTCCTCCTTTCACAGTAATACTCAGAAATGGAAGGGAAGTGTGGAGGGGGAGTGGTTGAGAGAGAATAACTTTCCCCTTTTAAATAGGATAAATGCAGAATGAATGCTAAAACCCAGTCACCACTTTGTAATCTCCAACATGGTAGCACTGACTAAGGTAAGCATCACCAAGAGATGCTGTGATGTGTGGTAGCCAAATTACTGCTGCCAAAGATGTTCAGAGTGTAATCCCAGGAATGTGTTTACATGATAAGAGGAAATTTGCAAATGGGAGTAAGGTTAAGGACTTTGAGGTGGGGACATTATCCTGGGTTATTTAGTGGGCCCAGTATAATCAGCAGGGACCTTGTGAGTGGAAGAGGAAGGCCAGAGACTGAACTAGAGAGATGACGAAGTGAGAGGGACTCAGTCCACAGTTACTGGCTCTGGAGATCAACCATGAGTCACAGGAAGCAGGCAGAGAAGGGAGTGGTTGGAAGGAGTGAAGTCGGATGGTAATACCTGGTGGCCCTTGGAGAGGGATATGCAAGTATTCCTTGTCATTTTCTACAGGTTTGACAGTGTTCAAGGTTATAAAAAAATTTTAAAAAGAAAATAGAAAGCCTACCTCCTGAATTCATCTAGACCTGGATGATTTTTGTCATTTTGTACAGAGGAAAGTTGAAAAATTGGAATGGAGATACACACCAGAGAGTAGCAGGGATGGCATGGAATGGTGATCCAGCTACACATCTGTTTTATGCTTCATTAGTGTTTAGCCCCTGCTGGGCCCCTCTAGCTTCAGCATCTATCACAGAAAGTGTGGTCTACAAAAATGGCTTTGAGCATCCAGTTTCGTCTGCAGATTGAAGAATGCCTCACAAATATTCTATTACTTTGCAATGCCAAGTCAGCTGTTTTTATTTTTAAAATATTTAAAAGTAAAAGTATTCTCCTTCTATTAAATACGTACATTGACGGGTTTTAAAAATGGAAGAGCCACAAATTTAGGATCTTTTTTCCCCCTGGCCATTTCTGTGGCACCACTGCTTGTTCTCACCCATCACACAGGACAATATTGATCCCAAGTCTTGTTTCACCAGAAGAACTTCTTTGAAGGTGGAAAATTTGATCTGTTTTCTTCTGTGCTATATCTTTAGAGTCTAGAGCAATAAATTGTATTTCCCATGTGTCCAAGAAATACTGGCTTGTATTGGAAAAAAAAATCCATTCTTTCCTCCTGTGTCTCCTTCACTTGTCCATAGATCACTTGACTTCTGACACCAGACATGTGGACTTTTTCACTACCAACCACTGGCATTCCCTACTCAGAAATAATGTCAGATCTTGCAGGTCAAGGACTCAGTCCCACAAGACTGCTCCTCCCTTCAGATGCCAATCACAGTTAGTAGGTCCCTGGGCTACCTGCAACTTCTGTCTGACTTAGCGAGCTACAAATTAGAAGTTCTCCAACCTTCCCCCCATTTTGGATTCCATTAATTGCTAGAGCAGGTCACAGAATTCAGGGAAACATTTACTAACATTCATCATTTTGTTAAGGGATACAGATGAAGAGATACATAGGGCAGGTCTGCAAGAATCCCAAGGGCAGGAGTTTCTGTCCCCATGGGATCAGAATGCATCATCCCTCTGGGTGTATAGATGTGTTCATCTGTCTGGAAGCTCTCTGAGCCCCTGCTCTTGGAAAATTTATGGAGGCTTCATCAGGTAAACATGATTGACCATTCATTCCATTTCCAGCCCTCCTAGCTTCTTAAAAGAATGGTGAGAGGGGGCAGGGGCTGATAGTTCCAAGCTTCTAATCATGGTGTGGTCTTTCTCCTGACCAGTCCCATCCAGGAGCTATCTGGAGGCTGCCCAGAGTCACCTCTTTAGAACAACAACAACAACAATGACAACAAAAATAACCCTATCATCCAGGACATGATAAGGGTTTTAGGAGCTCTGTGCCGGGAACTGGGGGCAGAGACCTATATAGATTTTTTCTTACCTCACAGCTTGGACAAAGGCACACGTCAGAAGTGCAACTA